>CM056387.1:37388935-37451826 GCA_029718625.1 Synaphobranchus kaupii
ATTTCTGTGGTGCTTTCCTGACCTGAAGTGGTACACAGCGAAGGGGGAGAGCTCCCCTCAGACCCCACTAATGTGTAGCATGCACCTGCGGGATGCACGGCAGCCATTTTGTACCAGAACACTCACCACACATTATTATTTAGCGTATCGGTATTCAGTATGTTTTCACGCCTCATGTAATATTTATTTTGTTCCAGTAAATTTTTATGTTGTGAGAGAAAGAGGTTGTTGATGAATTTTAATTTCACATTTTGTTGTGTTTGTGAGAGGGCGACTCTCATGGTGGATCTGTCACTTTTGCCTTCGCTGCAGGTGGATTCTAACTCCACGCAATGGAACAGCGCCAAGCACAATGACAGTGGGCTCGCAGGTTCAAACGCCAACAAGACAGACTCCGGCATCTCAGAAGGGCTCGCTGTCCCTACCAGGCACACCCCACCAGGGGAGCCCGACAGCATGCCCCCGCGAAAGGGGGACGCTGCGCACCCCCCACACAAGCATAGCACCCATCAGGAGGGCCCAGGGGTGGAAAGTGTGAAGCTGCCCCGCCATCATCTCCCTGGTCACCACACGCACCACTCTGACCGCGGACGTCACCAGCACGACCACAGCCATCACTAAATGCCTACAGCGGAGCTTTGTGTGTGTCTCTGTCTCCCTTCAGCACCCAGACTTCCTGTCAAATTGGACCGGGGCCCCCTCTCCGGCACCCTGTTTATTCTTTGACAATTCCAAAAATGAAGCAGCCTGGGGCCACATGTATAAACAGTGCTGAGCAGGGGCCACATGTATAAACAGTGCTGAGCAGAAAAATGCCCTCAGAAAGCTGCGTAAGCGATGTATAGATGTATAACATAAGAGAACCTGCGAACCTCTGCACACGCTGGACACCATGTGTACGCAATGTTTGGAGTCAGTGTGATATGGCGACGCCGTGATAGGAAGACAGAGGGAGAAAATGCAAAACTTTGCGAAAGCAGATTTCCAACTTTTTCCCTGAGCATTCTTTTACTCAGAGTTTTATACATGTGGCCCCTGATCTTGACAGGAAGCATTCTTGTGTGCTTACGTGGTTGGAGACTGCGCCCTTTCTTGTGTTACCAGGCTGTTTTCTCTGCTCATATCCGTGTTGTTAGTGTTCCCTTGGTTTGCATTATTGATGGATGCTTTGTGCATTGATACACATGTTCTTTCTTGTATGTGTAAAACTAGACAATGACATTAAGGATTTTTGCAAGTCTCAGGTAGATGTAAAACATCTGTGTGTGTGTGTGTGTGTAATGCTGTCTTCGTTCAAAATTAGTTTTAACTCCATTCTGACTTTTTATGCTGTTGTTCTACACCTAATGCCTTCGATGGGCTGAAATTTCGGTTACATTAGCTGGGGATTAATCAATGAATTACTTGCGATTATTTTCTGTGTAAATAAATGCAGGTTATTCTAGTAACTGGTCACTTTCAGACCCGTTAAGTACTTTCCTGCAACTTTGTGCGATGGGTTTATTTGCATATGAATGGTCTCCTCCGGTGCACTTAATGAAATCTGCAGTTTAAACCACGATGCTGGGGTTGTAGACGGATGCTGTGCAGGACAGAGTCACATTGAATGGGATAAACCAATCGCAGTTGTGAAAAGTTCCTGTGGGTTTCATAGAATCCATGGCGCAACAGAACTCATTTATTTACAGGTGAAACATGCTTGTGGTTTAAGTTTCTGACATATTGCTTTCAAGAAAATGCCACTTGTTTTTGGAACATTTCTCTGCATCTTCGTTTGCTATGGTAACCTACTTCATTGTTATGATGTGAATGCAATAAAATTATAATATTTTCTCTTACGTGTTATGTATATTATTAGTGTGACGTTCACAGAACAATGTCAGGCACTTGGTAAACAGTATTTTCGTGAACCCAACGTATTCCGAGTGGGATGTGGGATGGAAGATTAATAGGCTATTAACAACAGTCGTGGACTCGTGGCTCCCACCCAGACTAGTCTCTGTGTCTCTCCCTATTTTTGTTTCGTCAGTATACTCAATTACTTATTCATTCCCCTGAGGAATTCAAGCGACAAACTGCAGATCCTGTTTAACAGCTTACCCCTCTTGTTGCAATGCCAAGGTGTGCGTTGCGGTGGTAAACTAGCTATATCTTCGAAGCTGTGTCGTGTAGCTACTATAGCTTGGTGGCGCTAAACCGGCGCGTAGGCCTACTAGCGTACTTGACTTAATCTGCTCTGGAGCTAAATCTACATCCCTAAAGGCTTAAGCCGCCTTGCTTATGTACAAAGTAAGTGCAATTTTATTCCGTAAACTAGTTTTCTTAAAATTATGTTTAGAAATCGTTTTTGTTACTTTGTAACTTTCCTATTGCTGATCCAGGATTTGTAGTAAATATTGATGCGGAAAACGCGAGGAGGGGGAAACGAGAAAATATAGGCGGTCGGATCCGATCCATGTACTTTTTGGCCAATCGTTTCCGTTTCAGAAACAGAAATAAAAAAACAAGAAACAAATGAACAATAAAATTCTGTCCGAAGCCCTTGGCAAAAATCTAAGTTTAGGACTCAGGCCTGTCTCCACTTGCTCTTCATACTCTTCTATTGCTCCTCTCATTTCTTCCTCCCTCCATTTTAAGACTATAAGCTAGATTTTTACAGAATGGCAGCCTTATCATTCTAAAACAATATTTCATTTGTCAGCATGCTTACAATGAACTTTCTTGTGCCAGGCAGTTTGAAAATTAACAACACGGCCACAACTATGATGGCACACCAATACAAACCTTTATTTATTGTGAAGTAGATGTTGAGCAATAACAATTGTTGTGATTGGCTTGCAAAATTGACACTGTAAAGTAGCCACAACTTAAGTGTCCCACTCAACCTGAATCCATCCTAGCCGCTGGACCACAGTTCCGTGCTGGCTGGAGTGGACCCTTTCCCCTTGAGAAAACTGAAATCGGAACATGGCGCCATAAACTTTGGAAATCGAGACTAATTTAAATTTCCTGTAATGTTATGTTTAAAATCAGTCAGCAAAACGAATAACCATTTGATTCTCGTTTTACAATTTCTCTTTTTAAAATGAATATAGAATAACCATTCGTTTCTTGTTTTTTAATTTCTGTTTCTGAAACGGGTAACGATCGTCCAAAAAGTACACGGATCGTACAGGATAGGATATGCAAGAAAGTTCATGGCTAAATGATGTGTTCATGTTTTAGAATAGCCTACACTCATTACGTTTTCAAACATACATTTTTTCAAATTAAATTGACCCGAATGACAGTAGGCTACTCTTTGCACGTCTGTAAATCGGTTTTCCGGTTGTATAAGGGATTGGTTTAATACGATTGCACTCCATATCTTGACCAAATGGCTTGTCTTGCTCAGTATGCTGTTATTTCCATGATGTACTGGCCTGGTACGAGCAAAACATGCATATAATATAATATATTCCCACAAAGCGCTCTTTGTTATAGAAGAACTGAGCATCCTGTCTTTAGATGGCAGTGGTGTTGCCTTAGTAGGAGCCGTGTGGCAGTGCGAGCGCTGTAGCTTAGTGTCTTGGCTTGGTGACGGCACCGTACGAAGGAGCTGGATTGCTATGCATTTGCTGTTCTTGTATTGATACTGCCTAGTTGCAATTCATTAGGCTACTCTAAATATCGGTCATAAGCAAATAGTGTATAAAGAATTGTAATTGTAGAATTAATACCAGTGATAACAAATGCTATAAAAGAGGTAACTACATGGAATGCCTTGTAGAACAGCTAAGTAATACTACTATACGCACTGCAGAGCACTCATCAGGCCTAGGGTGTGCAAGCATCATCCATGTGAAAACTGACGTGACTATACATTTTAAGATTCTGTATATTATAGTTCAATACTAGTAATGTTGCCTTAGGTCCAACAATCAAAATGAATGTTTTAAATTATTATTATTAATGAGAATCACTGGAGATTGATACTGCATTTGAAATGGTTTTCAACTGAACGTTGTACTTTGGCATTGAGTCCAGGGGTCAGTGTTGCACCAGCTATTGTAAAATAAACTCAGGAAAGATAGGCAGAGATTGGGGAAGAAGGAGGAAGGGGGATGGACCTTGGAAATAGTAGTCACAAGAGCGTAAAAGGGCAGTGACATGTGGAAACCGGTTTGGCACGTTTAAGAGACCATGGCGTGCCATTCAGAAGTTTAAGAACTTCAGTAATTTCGGTTAAGGTATGTATTGTGACATAGCACACTATTGTAGTCTGTGATTGTGATTGTGAATTCTCTGTTTTGCTAATGGAAGCTTTATGAACTTATGAAAAATATCATTAAGGATGCTTCAGTGTTACCTGAAATGCAATATAGGCTACAGTATATTACTAGAAACTAGCCCATATAAAGCAACTCACTGTAATATTTAAACATACGTCAATAGGCTGCTACTGCCCCCTAAGTCAGAAAGGAATTTTAAAATAGGCATAAAAGTGAAACAGAATAATCATATTTTATTTCTCATATTAAAATATTCTACCATAATACATGCATAATGCAGATTTCATTTGTGCTGAAATGTAAAGCAGGGAGGTATCGGCATCAGCCGATAAGACCAGTCAAATATCGTTTATTGATATCGGCCCCAGAATTTCCATATTGTGCATCCATAATATTTTTTGCCTTTTTATTTTTTTTTATTTTTTGTTTTTTAGAATAATAGCAACACATTCATGAGTGAACACTGTGTTTTTGCAGCAGTATTGATGGATCCAGCTTGGCAGAAGGTCCAAGGCTTCTACAAATGGGTTTTGGAGAATGGAGGTATCTGTTGAAAGTGTTCAGTGGCATAGGGAGAATTCTATGACAGATGTTCAGAGAATCATTTTATCTCAAGGCCACCTCAAAATGGCCGCCCCGTTCCTGTGGAGTTCCTTTATCCTTCATCCAACGGCCACTGCAGGCCATAATGCAGAGACTGTTGAACACACTGGTACATGGAAGCATGTCTCAGTTCTGATGTCATTATATCATGAATGAATATAAGATATGTAGCTATTTACAATATAAATAATTTCATAATCATAATTTCAATAGTATGTGGAATAAAGAGGTGCACAAAAAGACAGCAAAACGTATACAAATATATGAATAGAGACACCGTCTAGTAGCAAAATTTTATAAGTGTGTTCTATAGCCAAGTTTCTCTGCCTATTTTGACTGGCATTTATTTGTTTTGTGCACACATAACATTTTTGAAATTTACGGTGTCTCTAGTCATATATTCATATAAGTATAAAAGTTACATTATTACCTAGGATGTGTAAACCAGACAGTGTTTATTTCATCAGCATTTCTAAAGTATGTCTATGAACTAAAAACTAAAATCTGGTCGTGTCAAGTGTTCACGTGGATGAATGAACCGTGCACATTTGACCGTGTGACCCTTAGACAAGAGAACGGACCCTTGGTTGCTGGTCTACTCTCCCATCCCGGTCATCGTCATCTTCATCTGCTACCTCTTCCTCTTATGGTCTGGGCCCAAGTTCATGAAGCGCAGAGAGCCGGTCGACCTCAAGGCCGTGCTAATCGTCTACAACTTCACCATGGTCTGCCTGTCGGTATATATGTTTCATGAGGTAAAGTTGGCACGGAGGGCGGCCTTGTGCAGTTATGCCTTTGCGGATTCAAATCAAATGTGGCACGGTGCTGTTGTTGCCCGGAGCAACGTTCCATTAATATCCAGCTGTACAATTGGTTAATATAGAATACAGTCCATTGGACTTGCTATTTTCGTAACTCGGAAATAAATAATGTATAATAACTTAATCTGAACAAGGCCTGCTGCACTGCTCGGATCAAATCAGTGTTTGAGAATCTCTTTCCCAGTTTAGAAACAGGTCGATGTGCTTTGATGTATTGCGTTCTCTCTGCCCCTGCAGTTCCTGGTCTCCTCCTGGCTGGCGAGCTACAGCTTACTGTGTCAGCCTGTGGATTATAGCAGCAAGCCACTGGCAATGAGGGTAAAACTCTTTCCAGGAGCATGTACTGTGTGTGTTGGGTTACCCCGTCTTGGCACAGAGGCGCCTGTGTGATCTAGTGCTACCTCAGCACATAATTGCAACTGCTTTCTTGTGAGGTTTGGGATGATTATCTGGGCTCTCAGAAACGAGCTACGTGTGTTGATTTAAATGCTACGCGCAAATCTTTTATTATTAGACTAATTATGATTACGGTTATAATGAAGTTCCATTGGTTTATTGCAGTTAATTGTTGTCGCATGTAAACTCTGTACTGGATTGTGTTTATGGAGATTTTTCAAGCCATACACGTTACTTGTGTTTTATTAGTAATAATAACATATTGTGTGAGGAATATTTCATGGTGCATCCAGAGACATAAAATTGCTCCACACACTTTTGCTCCAAAATGGCTCCACTGGACCACTGTAAATGTTCCCTTCGTGGAAGAAGGGAAGTTAGAAAATTCACCTTTGTTTATTTTTTCATCCAGGTTAAATAAGTCACTTTCTTACCAGGAACCGGCTGAAGTAACATTTGTGTTGTTTCCCTCCATAGATGGCAAAAGCGTGTTGGTGGTTCTTCTTCTCCAAAGTCATTGAGCTCAGTGACACGGTAAGGCGGACGCGCGTTTGGTTTTCATGCGGACCGGAGTGACGCGTTGCACAAAATGAACTGAGGTACCGCTGCTCTCGCCCCCCTCTCTCTCTAGCTGTTCTTCATCCTGAGGAAGAAGAACGATCAGCTGACCGTCCTGCATGTGTACCACCATGGCACCATGATCTGCAGCTGGTGGGTGGGAGTCAAGTACGTGGCCGGCGGACAGTGTAAGTCCTTCGGGTTCTTTGTAGCAATGCCCAAAACTGTGAGACAAACGCTATCCTATTAAATCCTCGCCCATTGCATATAGGCCTGGCAGTATGGTGTCACGGCTAAGGCTAAGGAACTAGTCCGGCAGCTTAAAAGTTTTGTAAGTTACATTTCCACCTGAGTTATGTAAATTCTGGATAAGCCACTGCTAAATAACAAAATGGGAGTAATTCCTGCTTATTTAATGCATCTGAAATAAAGACGCACGCAGCGATACACCAGTTGTCAGTTATTTTATCCCCGTAATCTGAGCTGGAGCGTTTCCTGCTATTGAATGGAGCGCCGGTACTAAAGAATAGCGTCATGCGGCGAGCCTTTTTAGCCCGTCGCGCTGTAATTTCTGTGCGGAGGCAGCGGTGATGTAAGCTCTCGGAGCTGGGAGGGCGATGGCGTCGTCGCTCTTTCAGTCAGTGACAGAAAAGTTTGTGGGCAAATTAAGTGGTGCGCATTTCAGGAGTAGAGATTTACAGGGGCACTCTCAGACCTCCCTCATATCCCTCCTCAGAGTGTATACTGGGTGCTAAGACTTTCAGTGTGTGGGGGGGGGGGGGGGGGGGGGGGGGGGGTGGCATTGAAAACCCAAAGGGGCAGTTGCCAAAATGGGCAGTTCCTTGGGCGGATTCAATGATGAACGCAACATCTTATTCTTCAATACGGGACAATTCCGTATTATAAGGAATGGGTGGCAACACGAAATGAAAAGGTCAACCAAAAGATCTCTGCGTTTAGCTGAACTGGGCATAACCACTCAGTTAAACAGTGCCCGGAAAAATAAAAAAAACTGAAGCAGGATTACAAAAAAATTATAATAATTCTCGAGTTGTAGGGGGGGGGGGGGGGTAGGGTAAGCAGGGACCGTGTAGTCCTTGATGTGGATAGTTCCTGCCCTCTTTTAGAGACCGGTGGAAAAGGGGCTATAGTACTGTGATATCTCAGTTATCCTTTCAGGTGGAACACCTGTATGATTGTGTTATTATGTGGCAGGCCTGCAGATACAGTTATGGCTGCAACATCATTCTATACAAAAGGAGAGTGCAACACCGGTGCGGAAAATGAAATTCATTGAAATTTACTGAAAGTAAATTTGAGGATTTATTTTACAGCTGTCCATCTGAAGTCCCACTTCTCAGGTGACAAAAAATGAACAATAACACCAGTTTAATTGTAAAAATGTCCATTTTATAGAGACATACATGGGAGCTAAATTATAAAATGTCGGATTTAAAATGTTAAATTATAAAATGTGAAATCGGAATCTTGTAAATGTTGTGTTTCTGCGTTTTAAAAATACTGTAGAGCCGCGGCATCTGCTTAAAGATGCCAGAAACGAATTAAAATTCACAAGGCGGTGGGTCTGTACAGGTGTAATTGAAATCGCATCATTTGTAAGGACAGGGCAGTCAAACGGCCTGAAATGTAGCGAGCAATAAGCCGTTTCAGGAATTTTAAATGTGTCCCTTTGTTACCCTGATGTTGGTCTAAAATTTTTCCTGGCGGCTGAATTTCTTTTTTTGTATGCACTGCAGAGGAGGAAAGACGCAGGGCGGATTTGAATTGCAAACGCACCCATTTTAATGCGTCTGACATTTCAATAATGCTGCACCACACAGCACTATGCATCACGCTCGGCTATTACATTAAGGTGCCATTCAAATCCCAGGGGGGAGCCTGTCGTTATGTTCCTCTGCGGGCTACTCCAGCTCTATATTCTATAATATACTTATTCTGTATTATGGAGGATATGGTGTGGGAGCCCTCGGAGCAGAGTGATGGGGGTAAAGTGAATTGATTGCGACGCTTTTCTGTGCTGTTTGTATTTCCCAGCGTTCCTGATTGGTATGATCAACTCTTTTGTGCACATTGTGATGTACCTGTACTACGGCCTGGCTGCGCTTGGGCCTCGCATGCAGAGATACCTGTGGTGGAAGCGCTACCTGACCGGCCCTGCAGCTGGTGAGTACCTGAGCCAAGCCGAGCTGTGCTGATCCAAGCCATCCCACCTGGCTGGCCCTGCGGAGCCCTCTGTGTGTGTGTGTGTGTGTGTGTGTGTGTGTGTGCGTGTCTGTGTGTGCGTGTGTGTATGTGTGTGTGTGTGTGTGTGTGTGTGTGACTGTGTGTGTGTGTGTGTGTGTGTTTGTATGCATCTGTCTGTGTGTGTGTGTGTGTGTGTGTGTGTGTCTGTGTGTGTGTGTGTGTATGTGTGTGTGTGTGACTGTGTGTGTGTGTGTGTGTGTGTGTTTGTATGCGTCTGTCTGTGTGTGTGCGTGCGCGTGTGTCTGTGTGTGTGCGTGCGTGTGCGCGCGTGTGTCTGTGCGTGTGTGTGCGTGTGTGTGCGTGCGTGCGTGCGTGTGTGTGTCTGTGTGTGTGCGTGCGTGCGTGCGTGCGCGCGCGCGTGCGTGCGTCTGTGTGTGTGCGTGCGTCTGTGTGTGTGCGTCTGTGTGTGTGTGTCTGTGTGTGTGTGTGTGTCTGTGTGTGTGCGTGTGCGTGCGTGCGTCTGTGTGTGTGTGTGTGTGTGTGTGTCTGTGTGTGTGTGTCTGTGTGTGTGTGTGTGCGTGTGCGTGCGTGCGTCTTGTGTGTGTGTGTGTGTGTGTGCGTGTGCGTGCGTGCGTCTGTGTGTGTGTGTGTGTGTGTGTGTGTGCGTGTGTGTGCGCACAAAGTAAAGGAGGTGAAATGTGTGAAAGGAGTAAACAGTGTGCGATGACTGTGACTGTGACAGTGACTGTGACCCGTCTCATTCGCAGGTGCAGTTCGTCATCCTCACCGTCCACACGGCCTACAACCTCTTCGCCGACTGCGACTACCCCGACGCCATGAATGCGGTGGTGTCTGCCTACATGATCAGCCTGATCATCCTCTTCAGCAACTTCTACTACCGCAGCTACCTCGCCAAGAGGACGTGAGCAGCGAGGGCCGGGCCCCCGGAGCACAGAGCTCACCGTTTCGCACGCACTGTACAGCACGGGGGGTCCGCAAATAAACCTGCTCTTTCCATCCCGTGTCCTCTGCGTCGTGCCGTAGCGGAGACGTAATAACCTCAGAGCTACAGTGTGGAGCTGGGATGTGGCCTACCGGTAGGGCCCCGACCCCCCTCCTCTTGCTCCCTCCGTCAACAGGACTGTCTCCCTCCTGGCCTTCATCTCCTCTACCTCATCCTCCCCTTCCACATCCAAGGGCACCCCCCCCCCCCCCCTCGCCTTCCCTCCCCTTCCAGCAGCCCTTCCCCCTTCTGGTCATTAGAGAGGGAGTCCTCTGCACGCTCTGCCGACTCCTCCAAATTGAAATAAACCCGACCGGGCCTATTGCTCTCCAGTCCACTTATTTATCTAATCTCCCTCTCTGACACTTCATTTGTCTTATAAATTATTGGCTGGGCGGTAGCCAATGGCCGGCCGGCCCGAGGTCTATAAAAGCTCCTGAGCGACGCCCACTCCCCCCCCCCCCCCCCCCCCCCCCCTCTCTCTCTTTCTCTCCCTCTCTCCCGGGCGTCTTGACAAGTGGCAGTGATTCCAACCCCCCAGCCCGCTGGCATTTACACCAGTCCGCCTGCGGGGGCAGCGTTGAGCTGCTGCACATACCGACTCGCTTCAGCTTATGTCTCCAATCCCAGGTGACCTCAGATAAGGGCTGGTATGAGTCTGAAAAGTCGCACGTGAAAGTGAACGGGGGCGGTGCCTTTAGAGCCTGCTGGTTCTCTTGTGCCCTTTTTTTATTGGACGGCCCAGCTGTCCCTTTCTGCCTTTCGCGTTTGGGGAGGGGGAGTGCTTGTCGGCAGTTCACGCTTCCGAGCATGCCTCTCACTTTTTATGGTTTACTCACAGCTGCCTGGTAGTGGAAATTATCATTAAAGCCCGTTTTTATAATACTTACAGCTGTCCCATAAACTTCCTCAAAGCGCTGTGTCAGGGGAGATGACAGATAGAATCTGGCAGTGGAATGAACAATCGCTGCCTGTCCGTTCAAGCGCTCCCGACTGGAATGCGGTTCTCGCCTTTATTCAAGCGCTTCCAACTGGATGCGGGTCTCATCTTTATTTGTTTTTAAAATGCGGAGATGCGTCACTCCTCGCGGAAAGGCGCCGTCGACGTCCAGGCGGCATGCGTTGCGACGGAGGACAGAGCCTGTTTTTGCAACGGTGTGAAATGCCTGAGCACAGTAGTGAAGAGCCTGAGGCCTTGCGGCATTGGCACAGGTGTAGTGTCAGGTTCCGGAACATTCTCCCCTCTCAGGCAGGAGACTCGACCCCGTTTCCGCGCGTCACGTCGGAAAACAGCGAACCGAACGTTGCGATTGCGCCTTTTTTCGGCGAGCCCTTTAAATAGTCACTTTCTGTGCTGAAAATGTCAACAGCTTTGCGACGTTCCTTGAGTGACAAACACTTCCTGGCTCTGCTTGTGGAGAGCTGCCTCTCAGTCTGACCCTCTAAGCTGGAAACTGAAATAAAACTGGGTCATATTTATAACATCAACCAGATAACTCACAGGTACATCAAAATGCAACACATTCTACCACTTTTTACAGTGCCACACAGTCCTGTCACCCAGCAGAATTGTCAGTGACGTTGCCTGGTCTCAAACACATGATTGAGTGTAAAATCCTCAACCTTTAAACAACCGAGGTCTGAATTCAATCACCAAACCTAACTATCTGAACTATTTGTGAAGAGAAAAAAAAAAATAATGGAAAAAAAGGAACACTTGGTATTTACTTGCAGGTCCAAATTAAGGGTGAATGTTGATGGAATCCAAGCCTGAGTGTTCAGTCCATGAAAGAACTCCGGGAAAGGGCTCAGTGGTGGATGGACAGAAAACAATCGCTAGAAAAGACGCACCCCCAGCTTTTAGAGCAGCGGTGTCCAATCTTATCCGGAAAGAGCCGAGGTGGGTGCAGGTTGTTGTTTTAGCCCAGCACTACGACACCTCGTTCCACTAATGAACTTCTCATGGTCTTCAATCAAGACCTTGATAAGTAGAATCAGGCATCTTGGTACTGGGCTAAAACAAAAACCTGCACTGGCATCTGCCTTTTTTTGGATAAGATTGGACACCCCTGCTTTGGAGCCTGTCCAGTGAAAGTGCTGTTCCCTCCTGTAAACACGCGTGTTCACTACACGCTTTGAACACGGCAGCACAGTCACTGTGATTTATGACAGAGGCCTTTCGTTTGCATGTTCCATTGTCTCCTGCAATAAATGGCTGACAGGTCTTTGCCTGTGGGGGTCCAATGTCACCTCGAAACGCCACCCCCCCCTCCATTTCCCTTCCAGAGTAGGCGGATGAAGGCTGCACTCTAATGTCACTCTCACTTTGTGTCGTCTCCTCTCTTGACGATTTGATAAAAATTTTAAAAAAAAGGTAGAGGAACAGCAATGCTCTTGTGGAGGAAGCCATTCCGGCTATAATCTGCGGTGCTGCTAGACAGTGCTAGTCTTACCCATCCGTTCAACCTAGTCACTCCTGAAACTAGCAGAAGAGTAACGTTCAAACGGGCAGTAGTTGTGACGGGGATGCAGCGGGTGACAAGGCGTTGCTTTCCATCTCACAGACAGGTAGTAAATATAGTTCCTTCGCTGGAGAGTCTAGTTGGTGTACAGCCATCTTTGTTTCCATATTATGGCTTTAAGCTGGCCTGCACTCAGCCGCTGGTGAAGTGCTTTTACATTCGTTTTGATGTTGAGGCTGTGAGGATTGGTCACAGCTGAGAATGCTGCTCTGACCAAGAGCACGGATATTCTGAAGACCAGCAGATGTTTGACTCCCCATCTTTTTGGGTTTTCAGCTTTGGGGAGAGTCGGGTCATTGAACATCTGTGGAGCAATGCTAAAACTATCAGTGCAAGCGTGCAGCTGCTCTTTGCGGTATATGTGCTCAGGGTACCAACTGAGCGCGTGCGAAAAGCAGGCAGCATTCTGAGAATGAATTGTGGATGCGACACCCGCCCACTGCCATCTTTCTCCTGTGCGGCGAAGACGACTTTCGCGCCTGGCCCGAAGGCTCTCTGCGTCTGGCGGCTGGGATTCCGAGCAGTGCTTGCCACCTTATAGCTGAACATGGAGGAAGACGCTCAGGCCAAATTAATCTTCAGGTGCCTGCGCTGTCCGTGAAGGACCACGTGACGTCCGTAAAAAACAGCTTGAATCAAGCCACCTATGGGCAAGGCTTTAAGTGATAGGCAACCAATCAGTGACAGCAAAAGAAAAATGGTGGGGGGCTGGAGGGCATATATGTATGATTCTATTCAAGCTCTACTGGGATTTTACCGCTATATTTCAACGCTGCCCCCAGTTTCCCAGGCAACAGAGAGCGACTCCCCTTCTCTTCTGGACTGTAATTGGCGATCACTTCAGCCCGGCCGGACCCTTTTTTTGCAACGGGAGATGGTAATTACGGAGCCGGTGAGGGGGGGGGTAAACCAGGTGCTTGTGATGGTGCTTGACGCGGGGTTGGCGGCTCAGACAAAGAGGGTTAACGACAAGAGCAGTCCAGAGCCCGCACTGGGGGAGGCCGCTGGAGCTTCAAACGTAGGTAAAAGGTAACCACCCCCCCACCTCCCTAACCGACCACCTGTTCATTACGATTCCAAATGAACCAATCAGCTTTGCACATACATAGATTAAGCAAAACAGGTCTATGCTGATCTATGCTGACTGGGAGAGGACACGCTACAGAAGAGGACAGATTTATAGATAGGCCGCCCGCGGAACGCTAACGTTCTGTCGCCTGAACCGCAGAGAACCTGTCTGGATTTTATCATTTTTATATTTACGCCACATTTGCCTTCGCCGAAGCAAACGTAGATTTTAAACTGCGGGCTGAAAAACATTGAGAATGTACACAACCGACTCCCAGGATTACCTGTCGGTTTCAATAAGACGCGCGCGGCGCTCTGTGAGCTAAGCATCTGTGTGTGACCGTCAGCAGCTGCGCTGCTCAAACCCCAGAGAAAATAGCAAATGTATTTTTCTTGTGAATAAACTGTGGGGGAAGGGCCAGGTTCTACCATATAGGCTACACATGATTGGAAGTATTGTACCCCCTAACCACGTTATAATGGTTTGGTAAACTGGGTTCGTAAAAAGTTTTTGGGTTCGATTCCGAGCTGGGGCGTTGCCGTTGTACCCTTGAGCGAAGGTACTTTAACCCAAATTGCTTCAGTAAATATCCAGCTGGGTAAATGCACTGTATATCGAAATGTAATTGCGTAAGTTGGATAATCCGAAATGCACTGTATGCAATGAATTGTGGGACATGAAACAAGAAGAGAAGTTACCTCAGCGTGACAAGGACCTCACTTCAAGCTCATCTAGGTTTGCCCAAGAGTCCACTAATTACAGCCAGTAAGTTTCCGTACCTCAGCTCCGCCGATATCGGTGGCTAACGGCTTTACGTATCCTGTTGGTTGCCGCTGAAGTAGCTGAATTTGTTCTTTAACGTCGTATTCGCCTCACCGTTGTGACTCGACACAATTGTGATTGAAATGCTTCACAATGCAAGCCTGCCGCAGACATGCGAGGAGGAACTGAATCGGTCTGTTAGTAACCATAGCTCTTTAAGTAGTAACCAGAGCTCTGTACGTAATAAATATATAACTGCAGTAAATCTGGTGTAGAGACATCTCACAATGCCTTAGATGGTAGTCTGGAATTACCATCTGGTAGTAGAGTGTGTTCGGGACCAGGATGTTCTGACCTTTTTTTTGGACATTCTCCACTGCTGATTATTCTCTGACCAACTCCTTGCCTCTGACAGAGCCTGGCTGTTGGTGGTCAGCCTCAGCGTTCATGGGAAATGGGTTGTGAAAGGATTGGGAGAGTCTTTGAAGATCACTGCACTGTGGCGTTGGACAGGGAGCTTGGGGTGTTTGATGGTAACGTATGAAGAACGTGCGTGCGCTCACACATGCAAACACAGACATACACATGTGTATGCCTTTGTGATTGCATGCGTGTTTTTTATACACATGCACACGTGCAAGCACATAGTCGCACACACGCATGCCCACGTAAACACACACACACACAGAAACACATGAATGCACAACACAGTCCTCTCCACATACAAAGAAAGATACAGTATATGCTTTTTCTTCTCTCTCTCTGTCTTTCTCACACACACACACAGATCCCCCTGCCACACACACACACAGCCACCCCCCTGCCACACACACAGATAGACACACATTTACACACACCTGCAAATATAAACTGTAATGATTAGATACACACAGAGCCGAGGAAAGGTGCTGAAAACAGCATAAAGCTGAACTGAATCATCGCTGCTTCACTTTTCTGTCAGTCGTCCACTATGATTGGTTGAATTTCGGCCGAGGGACCACCCTTCGAATCTTAGACCCCGGCGTTCCGTCTTCGTCTCTTCCGGGATATTGGGAATCGGCATCGGCAGTCTCCGCGCCGCTGGGAAAAGGATGGCGCTCACTCAAGGCGTGGAGGAGGCCGGGCTCGCCAGTTCCTTAAGAGGCTGAAAAAATTATGGCGCCATTAATATTTAATAATGTGTGGGACCGAGGAGAAGCTCCAGAGCAGGGGCCTTTGTCTTTGTGTCATCCGAAATGCGCTTGGATGCAGCAAGACCATTTTAAATTAAACAAATGGGGGAAAACACTGCACCTTAGTGATTTCAAACTCTGAATAACAGAGAGGGTTTTATTTGGTGGTTGGGGTGGGGTGGGGGGCAGTTTGAGGAAGCGGGGGGGTGGGGTGGACAAATAATTCAGTTTTCTCAGAGCCGTAGTTCAGCCCTACAGGAGAATGCCACTGAAACCAGCGTTCACCCACACAATGTGCAATTCCTTAGCAGGCTCCTTGTTTTTGTTTTGGAGACCAAAAAAATATAATTCCATGGCGACAGTTTAAATCTCATTCCAGGGAGCCGGTGAGAGTTCAAAGACCCTGATTCCAACAGATTGGCGTCCCTCAGACACCCAATCAGAAGAGTGAAATCTCTGTGTAGTCCTTTGTTTTGGCTTCACCTCGGCCTCGCCAGATAAAAAAAAAAAAAAAAAAAAGCAGGAAAAAGCAACCATGAGCTGCGCTTAAGTGGCTCACGGAACATTAGACCTCACGTGAGACGGTGTCCAATGGGAATACTGTGTTGCTTCGGTGCACTACGAGCGTGATGTCATCAGGCTTTTGTTGCACTGACCTTCTAATGACCTTATTTGGAGTGACCCTCAGGAGCCTGCTTAAAGACACTTAACACCTTAATTTGAGAGAGAGAGACACAGAGAGAGGGAGAGAGAGAGATAGAGAGGGGAGAGAGAGAGAGAGAGAGAGCAATAGAGCGTGAGAGACAGCGAAAGAGAGAGAGAAAAGGGGAAGTCAGCTAGCCTATAATGCTACATGTGACACTGTGGTCACCAACCCTGTTCCTGGAGATCTACCGTCCTGTAGGTTTTCACTCCAACACTAACAAAGCACACCTCATTTAACAGCTAGAGATCTCGTTGAGCTTCTAATTAGTAGAATCAGGTGTGCCAATTTAGGGTTGAAATTAAAAGCTACTGGATGGTAGATCTCCAGAGCAGGGTTTGGGACCACTGCACTAGAGCCATTTCCAGGCCCTACTTGTAAGTCTGGCTAAGTCTATTTTCCAAAATAAAACTGGAGGTTTGTGATCCACATCAGCTCAGCTTATTTAACTGCTGAGTAAGGCATTCCCATCCAAGGTGACTTTTACTGTTTACACAGCATACACTGGTACAGCTGGACTGCCTCGCTCTGAGGCACAG
Source organism: Synaphobranchus kaupii (assembly GCA_029718625.1). Classification (NCBI taxonomy): domain Eukaryota; kingdom Metazoa; phylum Chordata; class Actinopteri; order Anguilliformes; family Synaphobranchidae; genus Synaphobranchus; species Synaphobranchus kaupii. The sequence continues at coordinate 37,405,560 of CM056387.1, forward strand.
AACCGTGGCCTGCACACAGCTCAAGTCTTTTCACATTACGTCTCAGGAAAGAATATAAAATATATATCTTTAAATTTACAGGGCCGTGAATGTAGCTGAAATTTCACCACCATATTCATAGATGTACGCATACACTGTATGCACATATATATGAAGTTTTACGTATGTATGGTTTATATATATGTGTGTGTGTGTGTGTGTGTGTGTGTGTGTGTGTGTGTGTGTGTGTGTGTGTGTGTGTGTGTGTGTGTGTGTGTGTGTGTGTGTGTGTGTGTGTGTGTGTGTGCGTGCATTAGCGTTGTTCATGTGACCGTGAGTATCTGCCTGCTTGTGCCTTTGTGTGTTGGGGGTGGGCTGTGGGGCTGTGTGTTGGGGGATGTGTGTGTGTGTGTGTGCGTTTTGTAATTGAACCTGACAGTGCAGCTGCTGATGAAAATGTGAACACATCGAGAGGCTGGTGCCTCGCCCTAGGTAAAGGTCACTCCCCGTCCAGCCTCCACACCGCCCAGATCTCCCCCAGTATTCCTTCCCTCGGGCTACGAGTGCCATCTTGTCAGTACGCGGCGGAGCCTTCCTTCAGTGGCCATTTTGAATTCTTCTAGGGAAACGGCAGGTGACCTCACGGAATAACACTCGTGGATGAACGCGGAACAGACACCGGCGAAAATGTTCAGGGCGACCAATCTCTCGCGAATGGCCTTGTCAATACGCGTTGTTTCCGCGGCCACCTCCAGCCGATAAAACATAATTTTTCTTCCATTTAATTCTCTCTGTCCCTACGAGGAAGTGGGGGGGGATGAGGGGGGTTTACAAAAATCCAGGCGCATAAATCTTACTCGGGCAGCTCTCCGGACGAGCGCTTGGGCTTTCAATAACCTGTCAATATTCAGGCGGTGTGAATCCACTGCAGAGGTTCCACTTGCCAGACATAATGACTCTTTATTTTTCTCTCTCAGTGCCTTTGGCAGAAAACAATGTCAACCGTAATGGGGGGCCTCTTCACCAGATGGTGACTCCCACTCCCACTATAAATGAGGGTTCGCCCCCAACATGAGCTAGGGGTTGTGCCATCGAAATACGAGATCAATACGCACGCCCGTAGACTCGCGCCAAGGTGAGAGAGGGGGTAATGAGAGCTGGCCTGAAACCACATAGCCCTGCATCCAATTGATACCGCCTACCGCGCATTCGTGCAAAAACGTGATTGCAACTTCCTGTAATGTTGCGGTAGGATAGCAACAATGCAGCACGCGCGTTTCTTCAATGTTTTTCTTTTTTGTTTCTACCACCCTCAAACATTACATTTTTAGCTTTGCGGTAAATAGATTCAGGTGCCAGGGATTTTTTAATGTGTTTGCAACGTGACAAAGAACGCAAGAAAGATTTTGTGTTCACGAGTATACCGCAACCTATGAAAACTTTAAAAAAAAAAAAAAAACATCTTTGCACCTTTCCTTTGGCACCAGCAGTACGGCCCCCATCCATGCAGCTGTATGATCCTCCTCTTCCTGTGACATGAGGACAAATATAACCGACAACTCGTAACGTTGACGCGACGCTTAGGTGACGTCACTGCACTGTTGTCACAACAATGTGAAGCTGTCAAATTATGTGTTGCCTGAAAAGAGATACGCGTTCGTCGGAGTACTGGTCTCAGCCGCGACGCATTTTACCCCTGCTTTAGATTTATATGCACCCTTTTTCTGAGAGACAGACAGAAGCGTTTGTCATTCGCTGAGCATTATCTAGAGGGCACTATATAATAAGCAATGATGAAAGTGATCGTAAGTGTCAATTTCATAGGTGTCAAATGCAGGGCAGAGCTGCTTAAGTGCAGCCGCCGTGCTGCCGTAATAACACGGCCGCCGCTGTTTACGCCCCGAGCTGTCCAAGGCAAGGCTTCTTGATTTAGAGATTACTTATTTTATAGTTACTCCACTCCTCAGCCTCGTCCGGCTCCTCTGAGCTTTGGAGCTTCCGCTGGCTCCCCCCGCCCCCCCCCCCGCCCCCTCCCCTCCTGGCTGGTCCCAGGGAAACACCCGCCCCGCCCCCCCACCCAGTCACCCTTCATCCCATCCTCTTCCCGCACACGCCCAATGGCCAGAGTCCTCCTCTGTAGAGTGAGCGAGTGCTGCCGGCTAAGGCCTGGGGCTATGGCTAGCGCCCCTCTCCCAGCCACGCTCCCCTCTCCATCAGCCGTGCCCCTCAGCAGCAAACGGGACGTGTAGGACGTGGCCCGCAGGGCCTGCTGCATGCTATTATTACCGTTAGCATTGGGGCCATGCTATTATTACCGTTAGCATTGGGGCCAGTGTGGCTTGCGCAGATGAAAAAAAAGCACAAATGTACTGCACGTGATTAATGCTGAAGCTGGGTGTGTGGGTTTGCATGCGTGTGTGTGTGAGAGAGAAAGGGAGTGTGTGTGTATGCATAGTAAGTGAATGTGTGTTGTATGTGTATGTGTGTGAGACTAATGGAAAGCGCACGTATGTAGGAGTGAATTTATGCGCGTTTTATGTTTGCACGCGTGTGTGTGAGAGGGGGCTTATGTGTGCATGACGTGCGCGTTTACGCTTGTGTTGTGTGTATTCATGCGTTCGCCATTATTCATGAGCTGGCACGCCATTGGCCACGAGTTGTGCAGCTGCAACGCCATTATTCATGAGCCGGGCGGGGCCCGGCTCTGCAGCGCACCGTAAAACACTTCAGCATCAAAGCCGAACCCCCCCTCCAACTCATAGATCCCGCAGTTTATCCTTTTGTTGGTTTTCTTGCCCTTCTCAATTCTGCTGGGCATTTTCTACATATAGCCCCTCCACCCCCCACACCCCATACCAAACCCCCCTCCCCACCACACTCCCCTCAGGGTCACCCAGAGCTTAAAATAACCCTGACGTTGGGCCCTTGTAGGGCTCACTCCGTCCCCTCGCCAGCGATAGAAGTGAATTACTGCACCGTTCCACGTTATTAAACATGACACTCGCTGAAGATAATGGAGCCTATCTCCATCTCAATTCAAAATCCTAATCTCATTTCTTTGATTAATAGGCACAGATCTGCATATCAAGGGCTCTTGTTAATTTGCTCAGGCAAATCCCTTTTTGTGATGCGTCTGCAAAAAAAAAAAAAAAAAGAAAGAAAGAAAAAAAAAGTGTCCTCACAATATTTTTTATTCCCGCTGTTTTCCCAGCGCACCGGCGTATCTAAAGGCTGAGATGATTTACAGAGAGAAAGAGAATAGACAGGGAGAGAAAGAGAGGAAGAGAGGGGGAGGGAGGGATGTAGAGGGAGAGGGAGATGGCAGAAACTAAAAAAAATTCACTAAAGTGAGGGGGAGTGGGTGCGCAGGTGGGCTGGTAGTTTGACCAATGAGAGAAAGATCAAGTTGACGAGCAGCCCGCTGGTTGACGAGGGCTCGTTGCTATGGCGGGAGAAGTGTGTCACGCGCGCGCGCCTTTGCTCAATCTCAACATGGTGCCCAAATGTTCATCAGGAGAAGGGCGAATCGCTGCGCGCACATTTCTACAGCCTCCCCTCGGCTTAGCTCGTCCTTCCTGGTACTACAGCTGCTCCACCACGTTCTCCTAATTTACTTTCACATGAAACGCTATACTGCGGCTATTTATTTGCTTGCCGGTAAGCCTTAGACTGCTTACATTTTTACATGTTATCCCTTTATATCTTTGGTTATTTCCTGAAGCGGTTCAGGATGAGTGGTCAGTTCAAGGTTATGGTTACCATCAATATCTTTACCCACAATTCCACACTGCTTTCCGTGGCAGTCAGCATGATGCCGTAGATTAAAAAAAACAAAAAACCTCTATGGTTTTCTTCCAGCATGTTTTTGCACGTCTTTCTTTCTCTTTCTCTTTGTGTTGGGACTGTCAATCAAAAGGGTTTGGTATTTATTTTGTAACTGAAGATCAATGGAACCCTTTATCATAATGAGGGTGTAATGGGGGACTGAGATATCCCCCTAAAATCCGGCAATTCATTTTTGTCCCCTGCAGAGGCAAAATCTCAAGAACCATATATTCTACTATGCTGAAACCTACATTACAAGGCACATTCAATAACAATAAAAAAAAATTATTTTGAATAAAATAAAAAAACATATAATTTGAAATCATTTTCACTGCAACAATTTTTTTCATCCAAGACACTTAGTATTTTTTGTCAGATGATATACTGTAGGTATATAGATGTTTGGGTCTTGGTTATAAGGAACTGTAGCATTGGCGACTTTGAGGTGACTCATTAGCTTCAGGTCCTGTCTTGTTACAGTCAATTCAGATTCCAGAGTGCTGGTGTTCCCCTGTGTCCTGTCCCAATCCCTATCTGCCTTTGCAGTTCCCATCTATTCCCCTCCAGATTTAGCAGGAGAAATGCATCCTGACTCCTCCATCCAAACTGACGTGAGGCAAACATTCTGCCACAAAAGAGCTGCTGTGTTTTTTATTGTATTTTTCTGACAATTTCCATTTTTTCAACAGCTTTTTTTCCAGGGGTCAGGGAATCTTGTTCCAGTTTTTCCTCGTCTCTGGAAAACACTCTGGCTTTTCCAGTTTTTCTGTTCACTCTGGGAAACACAATTTATCAAAGTTTAATTGTAACAATTTTTTTGATTGATTTTGTTTTTGTTTTTTTATATAAATTTTGGGCGGTTGTCTGAGATGGGTTCTACTCATTATTGGTGTTTGGTTGGGATTAGTTCCCTGGTGTAGGATATTGAATATTATATTATAGAAAGTTAGGAAAGACACTACATAAATATCATTCTTTATTGTCATAACCTTAACTATCGTTATCATCATCATCATCATCGTCATCACTCATCTTGCATTTAGACCCATCCTGTGCTGGGCTGATGAGATTGGCGTCTCCACACTTCCTGCCTGTGACACTTCCTGGTTTCTCCTTTCCACCTCCATGGGTCTTGCCGCTCTTTGTTGTCACCATTGTGGTCAATTCAAGAATTCAAGATGGCTGATCTGAGGCCAGTAGGGTGGAGGGGAGCTGTCTGACGAGGCCCTCATATTCAGTGTAGAAAAAGGAGGGTGTTGGCCTGTTTTCACATCTAAAACAGTACCTTAACACAATGGCTTTACTCTAGTCTAAGCATTTGGTATATGCACCTCATACAGTTTTAAGTTTTATTTAAAAACCCACGCTGTCAGATGTCCTTACTGTATTACTGCAAGGTGCATTAATTCAATGCGAATGTCATTTACACAGATGACTACAGAAGATACCAGTACGTACTTGTATTATAAAGCACAGTTAAGAGCTTCGTAAATGTAAATGCAGATATAGAGTAAAGTTCAATTTGACATTTTGAATACAAAACAATTTTTGTACATTTTGATATTGGGGCTTATCTCAAAGGAAAAAAAGCGTCTTTATTTTTTCATTCTAATCAAAAGCAAAAATAAAGAGTGAATATTATCCGGCGGTAAATTAGACGGCTTCAGTTTTGCGCTCATTATTCTGTCAGGGTTTCTAAAGGCTCTCGCCGGAGGAGAGAAACAAAAGGAGAAAAGGAATTTCACAACTACAATGATGATCAGTGTTTGTTCCTTCCTTAAACACACAGATGAAATTAGAAGTGTGCCCCCCCCCCCCCCCCACCCCCCATTGGCTCATCGCTGATTTATACGAGATTTATACGAGTTGTGCAAAGATACTGAGTTCAGCCTCGGTGATCAGGCCCCCCCTGTCCCAGAATCCTTCACTCTTCGACAGCGCGTGCAGCGAGCGCGGCGGTACCCCCCCCCCCCCCCCCCCCGTCTGGCGGCAGCGCGTTGGGGCTCTAGCCCCGGCCGCTCTGGGAGATCGAGAGGGGAGGCGGCTCCACCTCCGCCGCGCGGATCATTACAGCGTCAGGCATTATCTCCGACCTTTACCGATCAGCCGGGGGAGCGACAGGAAGCGGGAAGCAGCAGGCGGCCCCTCTCCGCCTTATCTCCAGCAAGCAGACCCCACTTCCTGCGGATGGAAAAGGAAAAGGGGAGACAGACTGGGGTCTTTTATTAAAAATAATAGCACTAAAACGCCCCCCCCCCCCCCCCCTCTTAAAAGGGACAGGGGTGCAGTGGTTTCCCTCTCAGGATATGGGTACAACCCAGCTGGCACATTGCGCTCCATGATACTTTCCTTTGATGATGATGATGATGATGCAGCTGTTACAATGTGGATGCAACGCCCCAAGACTTTTATGTGTTAATATTGCCTGCATAACACTACATGTGTTATCAAGTAGGAGTGAGAGCCCATTTTTGGGGTTGTCTAAACATAGGGCTGAACCACGAGAAGCACAGATTTACCTCCACAGATAGACTTAAGGATTTACCCATAATTCCATACTGCTTGAGTGTCATTATTGCTCACTGAGGTTGGACTCTAATCTCTTGTGAACATCTTGCATTCAATAACCATTCTTTCTTCCCCCAAATGTGAACATGGCATTCAGAGACTTACGCTTGGAACGCTGTGTGGTTTTTTTGGCTTCAATAGTAGTCTTTCAGTTTAGCTGTCATTATAGCTGAGGCTTTGTGCATGCAGGCTGACATCAGATATTTTTTGAATTTGTAACTCATTTAGTATGAAGCACAGGCTAGGATAATTGCTCTTTGGAGCACCAAAATGCCGGGGTTTAGTTCCAGATGACTATGGACATTTTCACTGCGACTGCACATTGAATGTTGCGTTTCATGATCTTCTGAAAAGGACTGCCAGTAGCCAGTGAAAAATGGTCATTAAGCAGCACAATGTGATGGCAGCTGTTTCTCATTGAACCTCAACAGCAAAGAAACAGTAAAAAAAAAAAAAATGGCAACAAACTGCTCACACCAAGACAAAAGCATACAATGGATGCAATCCATCCCCATCATATCTCAACCATTGAGTCAGAAGCCAAATACAGCAATTCACGCGTCAGGCAGGTCCACATGGCATAGCCCTGATGGATGTAATTGTATAGTCTGCAATGATCATTCGCCTCAATGGCTGCCGTGGAAACCAGTGGCTAAAAAAAAAGTCCTCTAGCTGTTCCATTTACTCTCTATGGTTTGGCCCCGTAATGCCCACATGACGTAATCACAACATTGTCATGGTGATCATTTATCCCCAGGGAGAGGAGCACACGCACACACACACACACACACACAGCATCCCTGACCACGGTGGCTCCCCTGCGGTTCCTACATTGCAGTCCATCATCAGAACTGCCGCTGATCAGGAATCAATACCATTCAGATCAATAGCGCAACATTGACGTGGATCAAGGTTCTGTCTCCTCTCGGGTCGCGTAAACAACTTTTTTTCCTCTCGGTAGCGAGCCTCGGCTATATCAGCCGATCCGTGGCACAAGGCCAGGAGCGCGATAAGTTAATTAACCAGCTCATTTCCAGAGCGCCTCAGAGGAACTTAAAAGTCTGCTTGCTCTAATTTATGGGTTAATTAATAGGATGGGAAAAGGTAAACATTTGAAGGTGCAACTGCGAGAGCTTTTGCTGAAAGGGGAGCCCCTGAAAGCTCGACGCGGAGGGACAAAAACAAAACTGTGGCCCCCAAAACAGGACGGTCCCCTGTGAATAGGGAGGATGGGCTGACGACAGACCAGGCAATGCTAACTCTGGTTTAGCTGTGCTAGCCAAGCTGGCTTTTCTTGGCGGCGTGCTTTCTTGGGTGCTGGTAGTCAGGGGGCCAGGTAGGCTTCCCGAAATGCGCAGATATCCCAAAATGCACAGCTGTATCTGAGGTGCTGGTGAGGGCGGGGGCTGCATTATCCCCGAGCTGTCATTCAGTTCCTTCGCCCCCCCCCCCCCCCCCCCCCCCCACCAAAAAAAAAACAGGTGTAACAAGCCCACAAAGGTCAGTGTTCCTCACAGTGTCAGTATCAAATGTTGCGTTGCCAGGGAGACCATTTCAGTTTTCCGCAGTTGACCTGTGCTAATAACAAACCTGTCTGTTCCCCACCGCCAACCAACCCCCAACCCACCCCAAAGCACCCCATGTCCCTAACTGGGAAGGAGACAGTGCGGGGACATTGTGTGCCGGCCCGCGAGAAGAGGCGTCTCTCCCCCTACCAAAAGCGCCGATTCGGTTCTCCGATGAACTATGTATGGGATCCAAATTGTGATTACAATCATGCAAGATAAATCACTCTGCTGTTGGAGAAAATAACCTGGCTAAGATAATCAGCGGGTGAGACTCGAGCGTGATTGGCACTTTGGGCATAAATAACCTGGAATTATCCGTAATAACCATGGTAACTGAGTGGTAATTGCCAGAAGGTTCTCTTGTCTTGGAAAAATAGCAGGAGAATAAAGGAGCGGGAAAGGAGTCCTTGCACAGTTAAACCTCCATTAACTGTGTGCATTGTGTGCATTTGTTTATGTCAAAAGGAGTGCTCTGGCTTTGTCTCTGAGGACTCCTTTCTGTTAGCAAGACTGGAGGCAATTAGCACAAAAGGTTTCTCAAATATTTTTTCCCCCCCTTGATGGTTTTGAGAAACAGCAATCGGATCCTAAGCACGGTTCGCGGATGAACACCGTATAGGTCACAGGAATTTGCTTAACGTTTCAAATGGCAAAAGTTCCGTCCTGTAGGAACGTTTTCTCTCCACGATGCGAAAGTGAGCCCCGCCCACAAGGTGACACGCTGAACTGCTTCTGCGATGCCAGGATGCACGGTTGTGACCTCACCAAGGTATACCGTTGGCTGGCTCCCGAGGGGCTGGCCCGTGTAAGCTTGCCTGGTTGACTAGCCTGTCCTGTATGTATTTCGTACATTATGAAACAGCCCTTTCTGTCAAATGACAACATGGAGAACCAGGCGTGCTTGATGGACCTTGTGGATTTCCGGCAGTAGAACACTGAAGAATCACCGAAGAGTTTCCTTCAGCGATACGGACACATTCAGAGTTTTCACAGTCACAAGGAAATGCACTCACAGAGGGGACAGCGTTTTACTTCCTCAGGTGAGAAATGTAATTTAAATAAAATAAATTAAAGTACAAATTACAATAAAAAAAATGGTCTCACATCTTCTGACTCCAACCGACACCGCTCTTTCACTCCTTTTGACTGAATGCAGTCACGTGACCACAGTCAGCGGCAGCAGCGATCCTTAGGGCTGCCGCACCGCCTCCTCTCTCAGCGCCTGGATGTTTGGATGTTTTGTGAGTGAGGGGGTTGCGGTATTTCCTGATTAATAGAGATATTATGCCGATGCGCATTCCCTGCCGCGGCTCGGGGGGGGGGGGGGGGTGAAGAACGCGCGGCACATGCGGAGCGGGGGCGCTGGGGGCGCCGGGCGGGAGGGGCGGAGACGAGAGACGGGAGAGGTCCCCGATCCCCCCTGCCATCCTCGACTCCCAAGTGCGCCGGGCCACGCCCCGCTCCCGCTAATCCCCGTCCGCTGAATCCCAACTATTCCAGAGAAATCCCGGATTTGATTCATTACGGATCTGAAAGTGGAGGCCTCCTGTGCGTAACGGTGGAAGGCCGGTGAAGGCACGCTGACGTTTTTTCCGACATGCGGAGGGGGGAGAGCGGAGAGGTGGAGATGTCAGGGGCTCGGATATGGCAGCGCCCTCTTTCAATGCAGTTCGTCATATTACCAATTCCTTTTCCAGGCTAGATGGAAGATCTCGCAAGCGTTTACGTATGCGGACGTATACGTACGACAAAGCATTGCTGTGGGAGGTTCAATATGTTGTGATCCCGTCCAAGAGGTATAGATGTGCCCCTCACCCACCCCGTGTAGTTGTACCCCTCACCCGCCTGGCGCTGAGGAGTTCATTGAACCGCTAAACTGCTTGATAAAAATCTTTTTTTAAACAAGTGCCTGCCAAAGTGTGAAACTCCACTGTATCACAGGTTGGCAGAACGCATGCAATTGATACCTTTCAAGACGTCTCATTTACAGCAAGTGCCACTTAGGACTAATTTACAACAACCTTTGATGTTTTTTTTTTTCTCTCGCCTTGCGTTCTTTGTTCTTTATTCAGATCTACACCTTCTTCCGTCGCACGACGGGATCATGGACCCGCAGCTGGCGGGGAAAACTTTTCCTTTTCGCCTTTTTTTTTTTTTTGTACGGTCCTAATGAGGCTGTGGTGGCGGTGGCGGCAGCGGCGGCGGCGGCTTAGAAGCATTGCGGTGGCGCTGCGCGTTTTTTGCGCCGGCCCCTCCGCTGAGCTGAGCTGAGCTTCCCGTGCTCCGCCGAGCCGATGCACGCTGAAAATGACCAACGGTGAGGGAGAGCGCCAAACTAACCGACACGCCGGGGGGGGGTGGAGCTGCGGAGTGCCCCTTTTCCCTGAACCCCCCCTCCCCCCCCTATCCACCGCCATCTCGACACAGGCGCGTGTTTCATCTCACGCTACCGGGCTCCCAGGTCTGACTGGAAAAGGCCGCTTCCTTCCCCCCCCTGTCCCCTGCCACCCCCCCCCCCCCCCCCCCCCCCCCCACCCCCTCTCTGATTGAAATGTGGACCGGCCCCCTGACTGCAGCCTCCAGGGAGGAAAGGCTCTTCCTTCTTCTAGTCTTCACCTGTTTCCCTTCTTCACCCAGCTTATCACGTTCTGCCGGCCCACTTTCGACCCCCACGGCCGGGCCCGGTCTTGAACCCGTCACTCAAGTGCTATCTTTAGTGGCTGGTCTGTGTGAGTGCGTGTGCATGTGTGAGCATATGTGTGTGTGTGTGTGTATGTGTGTGTGCGTTCGTGTGTGCATGGTGTGTGTGTGCGTGCGCATGCACGTGTGTGCATATGTGTGTGCACGTGCGTGTGTGTATTTGTTCACTCTGCGTTCACTCTTCTGGATGAGCTCCCAGCGACTCCCTGCTCTTTTTTATATGTCTGCTCAGCACTATCACCGGGAGTCTGTCCCTGAGCCTCTCGCCTAGCCTAGCGCCCCTCTCTCTCTCCCGTGGGACAGAGGGGATCTTTGTTCCCGCTGGCTTCCCCTCAGACTCCTCCGGCTCACGCGCCACATTCCTCCGGGGAACACCTGCCGCCTCGGGAGCGAACGAGACCTCCCCTCCCGTCCCCTCCCCTGCCACCCCGCCCCCCGAGGATTAAGGCTATCCGCTCTGGGTATGCCTGCCCAGGCTGGGCCTGTCCGATCTGCCCAGGCATTACATCCATAGAGAAGCCTGTGTGAAACAATAGGGCCTTTCACACAGGCAAACAAATGCCAGGCTGGCATGCCCTGATCCACATCGCACTGTTAGTGAAATGAAAAGTGCTATACCCTCGATATTGAACCGTATCGATCCGCTCTAGCAAGGAACCACCTCCTGAGGTTGTCTGATGTTAGCGAGCCGATGTGGGGCTACAGAAGGCATTAGTTAACTTCACTGTTACTTCCTCTGCCTGCACGGCCGTCTTGATTATTTATCATACTGAAGAGTGTTTTTTCCAAACTTTTTAACTTTTTATAAGGCATATTTTTCAAGGTGGGTATAATTTTTCTGATAAATGGTTAGATATCTGCAGGTTTACTTTTATGCTATTATTTTCAGGGATTTAAGTATACAAATGTGATTTTTTCATGGAAAAACCTCCACCAATTTAACAAAAACAAAAATGTACATTTTGTCTAAATTGGTAAAAAATGTACTGAGTGAATTTTTGAAAAACACTCTTCAAAGGCCCTCAGCCAGCAGCACAAAATAACGATTTTAAATTTACAAATAAATAAAAAAATTATCCAGCCAGCTAGACATTTCTTAGATAGATCTTGATAACACATCTTCCCCCGGCTAGCATATTTCTATATCGCACACAATGAAAATTAGCATACGTGAGTAAACCACCGATGAAATTATGACAATAAGAAGACGGCTCGAGAACAAAAACAACATCACGCGATGGCGTGCAAAGCCTTGCATCATGCGGTGAGCGTCACTGTTTACAGCGGCATCCCGCTCACACGCCCAGCCTTCTCCTGCTGCTGCAGGAGCTGGGTCCCTAGTGGGCGAGCTCATCGAGCTCATCGTGAAAGCAATCGAGCCAGACCAAAAGAGTTTTGTTACAAACTGGATTAGCTATTTGATCCCGGTGTGCAGGCAGCTAACAGCTAACAGCATTGGGCCAGGATGCTCTATGAGCTAAGCATGAGAAACGGGTAGGTCTGGAGGCCTGGCTGATGTAAGCTTGGGCTCTCTCTCCAGCAGCGGAGAAACACGTGTAAAATGTCGGCTTACCTCATGGCTATTAGTGAGCTTGTGGCTGAATCTCAGGATGGCAGTGTACAAATGGCAACACACATGCTGAATTACCTATACAAATTACAAAAATACTATTACTACTTCTACTAGTAGTAGTGCTACTACTACTACTACGATAATAATAATAATAATAGAAAACAATATTAATAATCATTTGAAAAAATAGGTTAAAAATCAATATAAATTTATATATATATATATATATATATACGTATACTGTATACAGTATATATTTCTAATATAAAAATAAATTAAAAACTTAGCTGAACCAAGATCTCTATGAAGCACAAATAAAGACACTTTAATATTAAAAGGTGAAAAGCCTTTAAGTCCATTGAATTTGCTTGATAAGTTGTGCCATGTATGGCATTGCACTGGTGTAGTGCTAGTGGCATCCTGTTATGAATGGCACCGGGTCAAATTTCCACATGCGTCCATTTTGAAAAATCATTTCTAGGGTTTCACTGCATTTGTTGCTGCCAGACCCGACAAGCGCTAACGCTAAAACTCCCGGCAGAGCGACACTCCAGTGAATGAGGTCACATGTGCGAGGAGCATCCCATTATAGCGCACAAAATAATAGGCCTCTTTGAATTATGTTTGTGAGAATGTGGTTGAGGAAGTTCATTATTCAGCGTTAGGTTATTCTTTGACTGCCACGCCAGAATACAAACAGTATAGCCACTGCGCTGCAAAAAAACTAATCGTAACAAGCATTTTGATCTCGTATTTAAACTTTAGAATCTTATTTCTTCTTCTTTTTTTGCTAAATAAAACAAACTATCTGCCAGTGGGTGAGATATTTTTTACTAATTTCAAGATTTGCCAGTGGGGTAAGATAATTTCACTTAAAAAGTAACTTAAAACAAGCTAATATTGTTCAATTGTTTTAATATTATACTCATTACAAGACTAAAACACTTGTTAAGACACACATTTTTTGCAGTGTGCACAGTTAGTTCAGTGTAATTTGTAAAAAACAAAGATGACACGTGGCCGTGTACACAACAGCAGATTGGTTATGTCATACGTAACGCATAAAGAGATATGCTGAACTGCTGCAGTGAGCTTATGAGACCAGTTGCCTTCTTTGCCTCCGGAGCACAGTGGAAATCTCACTCCTGTGCCCTGACGCGTGTTCTTATCCCTATCCGGGAGAAATCGGAGCGAACGCTTCCTGATCAGTCATGGAGGAACCCTCCGGAGTGTCTGTTTAATGGAAATTTGGTGTTCGGCACACCCCCCCCACGAGAAGCACAGAGGTACGCCGGACGCCACAACCTAAAATATCAGGCGTTCCCCTAAATCATTCACGCCAGGGCCACCGGTGGGACAAATCTGTGTGCTCTTCTTCATGGTTTGTTGTGGCCATTCTCATACTGAAGAAACAGAGATAGGCTGACCGGAGGCACAGGATAATTAGTCAAATGGATAAATTCAATTCAATTCAATTCGGTTTTATTTATATAGCACTGTTCATCACAAAGGGCATTGTCAGAAAGCAGCTTTACAGAGATATGGGCCTAAAACACCCCCAAGAGTACTCCTACGGGGAAGAGAGAGAGGTAAAGTTAAGGTGTTCTTGGGGTGGGTGTGTAGGGGGGGGGGGGGGGCCAGGAGTTCGGGGGAGGTGAGAAAAGGTTTGGGTGAGGCGTGAGAGCTGTGGAAGGAGGTGACACGTATTTGGGAGGGGCGGAGGGGGGGTTACGCTCCTTGCTGCGGGGAGGTGCCCTGTCGAAGCGGGCGGGCGGCGAGCCCCTGACGGGGACAGGAATGAGTTCCGACAGCTAGATTAAGGACGGAGGAAGGAGCTTATTTCACGGCTGATTTGTTTTTCATATCTGAACAGCAGTGGGAGAGATCGGGGGGGAGAGAGAGCTAAGCCACAGGAGGAGGGGGGGAGGGGGGGAGGGGGGGGAGGGGGGGAGGGGGGGGGGCTGATGGAAACAGAATGAAACAGGGGGGGAAAAGAGAGATGAGCCAGACCAGGGATGAAGGGAGAGAGAAGAAAGGGAAAGAACAGACATTTATAGGAAGAGGACGGCAAAAGGGAGGAGAGAGAAAGAATGGATGGATGAGCGAGCCAGGGAAGACAAGGTGGGGAAAGAGAGCTTGTGGGAAAGGGATGAAAATAGCAGAGGAAAAGGAGGAGAGGAAAAGGAGGAGAGGTGGGTATGGGAAGAGGAGAGAAATCAACAGCAGGGTGAGGGAAGCGATCCAACTGGCTGTGGGAGGTTGTCAGAGGGGGGGGGCGGAGCTATCAGAAGGTAACAACACGCTCTCTCGTGGAAGGATTTTAAGAGACATGGGGAGACTCGTCAGGTCTTTGATATGTGAAGAGAGTAGACGCGATGAACACTGTCCTGAGAAGAGAGGAGAGGCGGGGAGAGGGGGAGGGAGGGGAGGGGAGGAGAGGGGAGGAGAACTGGAGTGGCTACAGAAAAAATAGACTTGACCCAATAGGAGACAGGCGGAGTTTCTGGCCAAGTTCCAATTGTGCCAACGTCGAGATTCATCGCGCTGCTACGTCACAGTGTGACTTAACCAAGTGCAAGCGCAGAACAGACCGAGGGGGGTAGTTGGAGTATGTAGATAAGCAAGTCAGAAAGATGACATGGATGCATTCAGCCTGGAGGATATACTGTCAAGGAAGGCAGAGGGTGGATGATCAAAGGGTTAATTGTCATACCTTTTTAGGCCTGACAACATAATGACCAGCCTTCAGTGCGGTTGTCATTTTACTCAAAAAGCAGGAATTAGGATGTGTCAGAAGAACATAACTCACCAATTAGCAGGGCCACCGCAACTTCACTCAATGCCATAGTTTCAATCAAACAAAAGCCATGTTTGCCACCTTTTCTTTTGCAATCGCATTCAGATTTGCGAGGCTTCACGAAACATGTTTCTTGCTCCTAATAAGCAAAACATTTCGCTCTTTTTTTTATTATTTTTAGCTCAGGTCAAACACCAAAATTGATGTTATGCAGAAACCTCAGAGAATACAGAAATCACAAAAAATATAATTTTTTGGTTTGGTGTTTGAAACACAGCAACTTGAAAACAAATACTGAAGCCTTAGATAACAGTCTTTCGTGTTGCTAGCCAGCTCGCTAGCCTAGTAGCCAGTGTTCCCATTGTGTTTCCGATGTTTTGTTTTATATATATATATATATATATATATATATATATAAAACACCACCACAGCATGTTTGATATTAATGACTAATCAATAGCTAACTTGCACAAATAGCAAGCACATACCAGCCACATTAAGCTCTGCAATCAATAGCTATCATAACTATTATGAGCAATTGACTGGCTATGGAAGAAAAATCACCTCAAGCTTTGTCTCACAAGCCTCGCCCAGAGAGTAATGTTAAAATAACTTTTTAAATATATGCTTAAAAGAAGACAAGGCAAGAATGAAACAGACTTTCTGAAGAATTTACATAATGCAGCCCAGATTGACAACAATGGCCACAACCAGACCGGGAAAACAAGAGAAGGTATTGAAAAAGATTAAAATAATTCAGAGAACAGAAAAAATACTTTCCTTGTTCTTTTTTTTGTTGTTGCAAATTGTTCTTTGTTAAAATGTTCACTCTCCTTAGTAATAAAGATATAGGGCTGAAAAAAGAAGGAGTGCTTTGAAAATGTACTAGGGGATCTGGATCTCAACTTAAAGGAGTAAACAAAGACACGTTGAATCCACCGTTTCATTTAATGTTTGTTGTAACCATCTCTTTGACTCTATCCAATGTGAACGCCTTAGCTTCGTGTAACGAGTGAGAAGCACACGCCCCAGGGTAACATTCGAACCCGCACCCTTGGCCCCAAGGCTCCAAAGCCAAATGCATTACCAGTCAGCTAAAGGCAAAATCGCCCTTAGCTAAGGGTAACGTCATTATTTTCAATGTGAGGGTCGCGTCATCAGAGTGTTGCCACGCTAACCCGCTACAAGGCCTGAGCCTTACCGCACCTCGCCGTGCTTACTAGCTAACTAGCCGAGCTACACCCGCTACATTAGCGTCAATGCGCTAAAGTGCAAGGGTCCAAGGGTCCGCCTATGACCGGGCCTTTTCTTTGTGCGCAAATGGCATTATTCATCCACTGACGTGATACCGTGCTTCATGGAGCAGCCATTAAAATATTGAACCCAATGGAAGACAGAATGGCCCTTCAGTGTACTAGAGTTCTCTCTTTGAGCATGTTTTTGGAGTAGCTCAAGAGCTAAGAACAATGAGCGCCATCGATTCTCTCTCCCCCTTCGCAATTCCACGCGCTGCATTACCATGTACTAGTGAACCTGCTCAAAACCATATTTAGGAGCGCGAGTGCCGAGCATCCTTTAGATGTTGCAATCACAGCCATGAAGTATGCGACCAAAGAGGCGTGCTTGTTTGAAAGCAGTCCTTGAATAAAAGAGAGTATCACAGTACAGCCTGTTGCCACTGTCATGATGAGCCCACCCCGGGGCAAGCGCTCCTTTTTGGAAACAAGTGTGGAAAAGTGCCCGGATAACGGTGCCATTTTTGGCCTTATTATGCCTTATTATGACTCAGATGACAGGAATTTAAGGACTTCTGTTTACTATGCTGTGCTGGGTGCTGCTCTCTGATGCCAGTGTTTTTTTCTTGTTTTTGTTTCACTCAAACAGTTCGGACGTAACTCAGTATGGCGGTCGAAGCGGTTTTGTCCTTGGCGACACAATCCGAAGTTAAAAAAAACTGAAATTTCTTTCAAAAAGATTTCGGAGTGCGCGCCCCGCGCAAGCCCGGAGGCGGCCGTCTTTAACGCGAGGCCTCTTTTCACGGGCTTCTTGCTGACAGAGGAGCAGCGTGTTTAACGGCGCTGTCAATGCCGTGGGCCTGGGAGAGGAGAGGATGTGACTCACTCTGCAAAGGGGAGAGAGAGGGGCCGCTTTGTGTGCGAGTCCCATTGACAACTGCGGAAATAATTACCTCTTTTCAACTATTGCTGAATAAATTGCTCAATAACTTTTTTTGTTAATTTTGCGCGCGGCTGCGACGGCGGCGGACTCGCTATTCTCCTCCTGGGTGGAGAGGGTGAAACGGGAGGAGGATAATCACGGGAACGTGAGAAGAGAAGAGGGTATAAGTTGGGTCTGTGACATCATCATTCCTTATTTAAGGCCTTTGTGTGGTTTTTATGGGAGCGTGGGTGTATGCGTACTTGTGTGCGTATGTATGTGTGTGTGCGCGTCTGTGGTGTGTTTATGCCGGTGGATCCAATGCGTTTCTGCATATGTGTTTATCTGCGCGCTCATACATGCCTGTGTGGGTGTGTGTACTACATACAGACGCGTATGCATGCATGCGTATGTTTGTGTGCGCATGCACGCACGGGCGCATGCTTGTGCGCGCGCAGCACACGCGTGACCATGCGTTTTGAAGTGCCGTGCTCTGCGAGCGGGGTGTCACCAGCGCCCCAGTTAGCTAATCATCCCTGCACTGCGCCTCTCAGTGGTGTCATTACTGTGCATTCCGCATGACTGCTCCCCTAATGCACACGCCGAGAAAAGCATCAGAGAGCCGCAGCGGCGAAAAATCGACATCTTCTTCGCGAACAGCGGCCTGCCAGCCTTCGCCTTCTCCTCCCTGCGTCAGCGACGGTAGATCTGAATCGTTTTTTTTTTGGTTTGTTTTGTTATCCAAACAAATCAGGTTTAAATATTTAATATTTAAAGAGCTGATGTTACAAACGCAGACATGTTTTGCAGACAAACCGCTCTGAACCATATCTGTTGCTTCTGTGTTTATTCAGGGTGGCGGCTAACAATGGTGGCAGAGGTTCTATCGCTCATGGCAACAATATAGCAGGGAAATTACGACTAATAGACACTTATTTCATATTTGTGTTCATGCTAATTATATTAAAGGTAGAAACCTGAGACCCGGAACTTTCTACATGAATAAACATAACCCTGGGAGATTTGTCAGATTTGTAGGCAGTTCAGCGGAAGAACTCCAATTCCCTACTTGGAAGTGAGAGGAGAGCTGAAATGAATGAGTAATGTGTGTGATTGTCTCATCTACCGCCGTCTCTCAATTCAAGTGTTTTCAGGTAGTTAGAATGTCAGGCTGTGATTAAAAAGTTACTTCATCATGTATTTGTCATGCTTTATGAAAGTAGCAATAAAACAAATTGACGGATAATTTTTGGTGCTTTCACCGTCAAATGTTCCACGATAAAAAGATAACTACATTAAAAAAAAAAAAAAACTGAATAAACATCTCTGCACCAGGGCTTAACTTCTTTGTTATTGCATCAGTAAAAAAAAAGAGGCCATTTTTTTCATTGAAATTTACTATGGAAGAAGCCTGAAAAAACACTTTTTTCCCTGTCCTTTGGGCGCCCTCCCACTCTTTCCTGCCCTGTGGCCTGACCCCACCCCACCCCAAATCTTCCCCAGCTTCCTTATCTCCGACGAGGCCCGATCCTGACCCCTGGAAGCCCCCGCCTGATTGGCTGAGCCGGTTGGGAGGTCTCCCGTTCCTGTTCAGCTCGCTCCTCGCGTCTGGGAGTTCGGTTTCCCCCGCCCATGCCGCCATGTTTGTTGTTTGAGCCGCGGCCCCATTCGTCAGTCTGGCACTCTGTGTACGCTCGAAGCAGCGGAGGAGGAGGCCAGAGGAAGAGCGAGTCTTGTGTGCTGTGAAGCAGCTGCGTGACGTGGGGCCATCTCTGTACCTCCTTATTATTTAAGGGCCTTTCTTTTGTTCCAGAGGAGCGCCCTGAGGTTCGACCTGGCGTTTTTGTTCAAAAACCTCCCACACACTCCTCGACTCTGAATCCCAGGGCTTTTTCCGCAGTCAAAACACAGAAATTCACTGTTGGTAAAGTGCCCTGGTACACAACGGTCTGTGTTGCATTGTACTTCTGTCATATGATAATGAACAGGGTTTCTTTGACATTGGGCGTCAGCATTGAGCACCATTGAGGCGAGGGTGGGGGTGGGGGTGGGGGGGTCACAGACCTGAGTTAGCAGGACTCATGTAAGACCCATTATCTAAGGTGACTAGTCCAGACATGGGGTTTGATCCCTGATCCTGGAGTGTTTCATACAGGTGGATTAGAAATGGCTGACATGTCCTGGATCATCAGGTTTTACTTCATCAAGAATGTGAGATGATAGCTTGTTGTTTTTTCTTTGTTGTTGTTGTTCCTCAGAAGTACTGATGCTGCAATCTCTAGACAGGCTTGTCGTTTTTTGTTTGCGAGACGTCACTTTCGAGCGATATCGATATCTCAACAACAATCTTGTCATGGTAGTGACATGAAGCTAAAGAATAAAATAATGCATTTTATCTGGTCTGTGGGTGAAGGGCAGGGTTGGGCGGTGGGGAGTGTCACTACTTTGTAAAACATTCTTTTAATTACATTACATGTATGCTAAATAATAACCGCATGAGCTCACTGGCTATAGATAAAATACTGATATATACTGTATGAGGCTTGGAGTGGCTGAATGCAGTAAATCTGCTGTGTTTGCTGGAAGTATGACTTTAAATGTGTGAAGCTTACTCATTTGCACACCCTTTGTAGAGAATGTATGCGGTCTATCACTCCAAGGCCGCTTGTCATAGTAAAGCTACTCCCCACTTCTAATCAACCATCAAAGGGGAACTCAGCATCACACGAGCGTAGCTGTGATCTGGTACAGCCCTGCTTATTCATTCATGGAAACCACAATTGTGCTGCTTCTACTCAAAGGAACATGGAGGTAGGGGTGGGAGTGTAGGGGGGGATGGGGTGGGGGGGTTGTTGTTCATAGATTGTTTATCCAATCACAGAGCAGAGGTACCCAACAGCCTTGTTTGTGAGGCGCTAATTAGTCTGGTCCTGAGTGGCTCTTGAGTATCAGCACCTACACCACACACACACACACACACACACACACACACACCACCTAGGCAGGATTCCGACCCCTCCCTCTCTTCTGAAGGGCCCAATCAATAGACCCCCCCCCCCCCTCCTCTCTCCAGGGGTTGCACCTCTTAAAGTTCCGTCACTTGAGAGCAGCTTTGGGCTACGAGGTAAATGTCATCTATGGATTACCGACATCCCCTCGCCTTACTCCGCTGGGTTAATTAAGTGGGGTCAGCCAGCTCTTGACCCCAGTTCCCATGAGTCACCAGGCACACGGGGAGAGAGGGAGGGGAGGGGGGAGGGTTAACCCTGCCGGCCCCTGCCGCGGCTCTACAGTAGATACACGTAGACTAATCAGTGATTAGGCTCAGAAACAGCCCTGGAGGAGCACTGGAGACTAGGCTCAGGGAGGGGGGGGGTTGGGTCAAAGGTCATGGTTCAGGAGGCAATGCATGCCAGTGTGCGACGGAGGGAGAAACGAATGGGGCGGATGGACTGTGGGCGATTGCGTGGCCTTAGAATCGCAGTGGAGGAGAGAAGTGCGAGGCAGGCAAAGCTTTCAAGTTTGAGGATGGAGTAGCCAGAAAGGGGTGAGGGGAAACGGGGGGGAACATAATTGGCTTTTGACCCCCTTCGGTGTTTTACATTTTACAGTTTTTCTCAATTGCTTAAACACAATTCCTGAAAATATAGCTCAATTTCTCAAAACTCTACACACAAACCGAGTAAGAGTTAACTGTTTTGGCAAAATTCCACAAATCTCTTGCAAAATCAAACACTGCATTCAAAATCATGTTCTCTCTTATCAAAACCGTATTTTTGCATCAAAACACTGAACACAGGCCATTATACGAATAGATCTTACTGAGCATCAGTTTCACACTGGTGTGATCAATTTAAAACACTTCCATCAAAATACTGTTTAGATACGTTTTGGCATCATGATGCAATTACATATTCAAATGTATAAAATTATGAAGAAATTATTGGCGTTCTGATACAATACAGTAAATATGGCATAGGTAAACCTAATTCTACAGTAATTCAGTGCAGTTCAGTAAAGCGTGTGAACAGTCACTTTGAGTTTGTTTGTATTGTGCCACATTGCTACAAAGTTTTGCCAAGACACAAAAGTGTTACCCATTTTGGCAATTCATAATGTAATGGCACTGATGAAAAACACTTGGAACCTGTGTACATCTTTATTTGTTACTGTACAGTAACACTGTTCAAGATGGGGGGGGGGGGGGCGAAAACAACAAAACAACACACAACAAAATTAAACTTTACTTGGCATCCTGCCTCTGATCCTGATTGGGCCAGAGAACCTCATCCACATCGCATGCAATGTTTTCTCTGCCCAAGCAGTGGGGGAAAAAGCGCCTTGCATGCCTTATCCAACCCTGGCAGGCGTCTGCATGAATGTCTCCACATGCCTCTTCCATCGCCTGGAGCAGGGTCATTTGCTCATGGGGGTTGCGATCATACACCTTCCAGCGCCACGCTGAAAATAATTCTTCTATTGGATTAAGGAAAGGTGAATATGGGGGTAGAAATAATCCAGAAAAGCGTGGATGGGCAATGAACCAGTCCTGGACCAGAGCAGCCGACCGGCCTCTGTCATCGTCAACCCATGGTTGATAACATGGTCGACTAATGTCGCTCGTATTTCATTTGACATAGCCACCCTTCTTCTTCCTCTTCCTCGTCCTCTTCCTCGTCCTCCTCCTCCTCCTCCTCGTACACCTCTTCTCGCTCTCCCTCTCTCTGCTAGTTGCGCTTCCATTGTTTCAAACACAGAAGTCACCTGAAGTCTCATTTATGCTCTGACAGATAATTGAAAAGTTTAGCCAATTGAGTTTGAGCAAGTGTGGATGAGTTAGACCAATTGGTAATTAGGGTGTGGCGCTTGAGGCCAGTGTTTTCCATGTGAACAAAAATGATTAGAGTATGAAAATTGAGCTAAATGATAGGATTTGTGTTTAGAGTAGTGCAAAAATGGGATTTAGAATTGCTATTTGAGTGAAAACAACGGAATTGTGCTTAGAGTTTTGCCGACAACGTCTTTATTGTTGATGCAATAGCTTCAGGTTTTCACCATTGTGTGCATAGTTCCAGTTTTTGTGTGTAAGCAATTGAGAAAAACTGTAATCCAATATCTGAAATTTGGAACGTGAATGACACGGCATGAGGCGGAGGCTTCCGGAGATCATTCTCGAACCAGCACGTAGGCGAGAAAGAGACGCGTCAGGCCTAGAAGGCCCCCCCCCCCGCAACCACCCGCCTCAGTACTGACGCTCTCGCCGTCTTGCGGAAACCCCGCCGCCACCAGGCCGTATCTCTCAGGGCAGTGAGCCACACTGCCGCACCAAACGCAGGGGGGAGGGGGATAATCTGAGCCCGTAGTGCTGACCGTGACATCCGCACCATGTGCTACGTCCGGGATAGCGACTGAAATACATCGACATATCAAGCAAGTGCATTATTTGTGAAGCGCCCCACCAGGGGATTTGAACCCGTGACTCATGGGCGGAGAACAGGAACCGGCGGTGAGAAATTTAAACTCCCCCGCTCCTGAAAAAGTTGGCCGTCGGAACGATTGTCCTCACAAGTCATCAATGATGGAACACTTTACATGAGTAAAGATGACAAGCCAAAGTACAGTCTTGGATGACTTTCTGGATGACAAACAAGGCTTGAGGGAAGTTAAGCAAGCAGTTGCCGACGTGTGACACCGTATCACAACTCAAACTAAAGTCACATAGAGCATTCTGGTACCTATATTATTGATCTTTCGTTATTTTCTACGATGTCTGTGTACTGTCTGTGATGCACATTATCTTAGAGCTGTCTGTAATGTGTGCTATTTTTGTGGCATCTGTGATGTGTGCTATCTCAGAGTTATTTGTAATCTGTGCACTGTCTGTGATTGGCTATCTCTGTGCTGTCTGTGATTGGCTATCGCTGTGCTGACTGTGGTATGTGCTGTCTCTGTGCTGCGTGTGATTTGCTACCTCTGTGCTGTGTGTGAGGTGTGCTATCTCTGTGCTGTGTGTGCTGTGTGCTATCTCTGTGCCGTGTGTGAGGTGTGCTATCTCTGTGCTGTGTGTGATTTTCTATCTCTGTGCTGTGTGTGAGGTGTGCTATCTCTGTGCTGTGTGTGAGGTGTGCTATCTCTGTGCTGTGTGTGCTGTGTGCTATCTCTGTGCCGTGTGTGAGGTGTGCTATCTCTGTGCTGTGTGTGAGGTGTGCTATCTCTGTGCTGTGTGTGAGGTGTGCTATCTCTGTGCTGTGTGTGAGGTGTGCTATCTCTGTGCTGTGTGTGAGGTGTGCTACCTCTGTGCTGTGTGTGAGGTGTGCTATCTCTGTGCTGTGTGTGAGGTGTGCTATCTCTGTGCCGTGTGTGAGGTGTGCTATCTCTGTGCTGTGTGTGAGGTGTGCTACCTCTGTGCTGTGTGTGAGGTGTGCTATCTCTGTGCTGTGTGTGAGGTGTGCTACCTCTGTGCTGTGTGTGAGGTGTGCTACCTCTGTGCTGTGTGTGAGGTGTGCTATCTCTGTGCTGTGTGTGAGGTGTGCTATCTCTGTGCTGTGTGTGAGGTGTGCTATCTCTGTGCTGTGTGTGAGGTGTGCTATCTCTGTGCTGTGTGTGAGGTGTGCTATCTCTGTGCTGTGTGTGAGGTGTGCTATCTCTGTGCTGTGTGTGAGGTGTGCTATCTCTGTGCTGTGTGTGCCTCTGTGCTGTGTGTGAGGTGTGCTATCTCTGTGCTGTGTGTGAGGTGTGCTATCTCTGTGCTGTGTGTGAGGTGTGCTACCTCTGTGCTGTGTGTGAGGTGTGCTATCTCTGTGCTGTGTGTGAGGTGTGCTATCTCTGTGCTGTGTGTGAGGTGTGCTATCTCTGTGCTGTGTGTGAGGTGTGCTATCTCTGTGCTGTGTGTGAGGTGTGCTATCTCTGTGCTGTGTGTGATTTTCTATCTCTGTGCTGTGTGTGAGGTGTGCTACCTCTGTGCTGTGTGTGAGGTGTGCTATCTCTGTGCTGTGTGTGAGGTGTGCTATCTCTGTGCTGTGTGTGAGGTGTGCTATCTCTGTGCCGTGTGTGAGGTGTGCTATCTCTGTGCTGTGTGTGAGGTGTGCTACCTCTGTGCTGTGTGTGAGGTGTGCTATCTCTGTGCTGTGTGTGAGGTGTGCTATCTCTGTGCTGTGTGTGAGGTGTGCTACCTCTGTGCTGTGTGTGAGGTGTGCTATCTCTGTGCCGTGTGTGAGGTGTGCTATCTCTGTGCTGTGTGTGAGGTGTGCTACCTCTGTGCTGTGTGTGATCTCTGCGCTCTCAGCGTTCTCCGTGCTCTTGACGAGCCCTGTGCACTCGCTGATCTCTCGGCGGACGCACCGCTCTGCTCATCAGCCGCCTGCCCTTTGTCTTGTCACACCCAATCTAAATTAAACAGCGCCGAACAAGGAGGGAGAGAGAACATGAGAGAGAGGGAGGGAGGGAGGGAGGGAGGGAGGGAACAGGAGAAAGGAGTTATAGTGTGGAGGGAGAGGGGAGAAAGAGGGACTAAATTGATGTGGCGGGGGAGAGGAGAGGAGGGAGGGGAGGGGGGGGTGTAGGAACAGGCAGCGAATGGAATTAGGGCAAAATGAAGTCAGGAGCGGGGGGTGAGTCAGAAGATGGGAATGATCGAGTTGGACAGGGAGAAGAGAGAGAGAGAGAGAGAGAAAGAGGGGGGGAACGCGTGAGGAAGAACAGAAGGGAATGAAAGAGAAGGACAGAAAGAAGACGATGTGGGAGGGGAGAGGATAAGAGAGGGGGGCCGGCTGGCATATCGACCCAGCAACCCACCAAGGAACCGTAGCGCGCCGTTCGCCATCACACCGAGGCGCCCGTCGCCCAAGGTTGCAGTCTGTTTACAGCCTCTGTTTGGCGCTTCCCTCGACCTGGTGTTTCCACACAATCCATAAAGCAGTTGGGACCCGCCGCGGGGCCTATGGGACGGCTTCTGGGTGATGGACAGCCGTAGGGTCCGCCCAGAATATCCACCTAATGCAGGGGACTGAGGAAGCGTAAGTCATCGTGCCCCCCCGTCCCGCCTCCCCCCCTCCCCTCCGCTCCCCGCCCCCCCCCCCCTCTGAAGCAGGACAGGGATCATTACCCACCAGAGAAGACAGGGTGCAGCTACTCTGCTGGATTCCATTAAGGGTGGGGGCGGCACGGTCATACGTAGCTGCGCCCACACGCGTCCGCCGTGATTAATGATAATTGATTTACTCCCGCGTGCGCTCTCTCGGAACGCGCGCGCGAGAACCGCCGCTCGCCGCTTTCCCCGCCGCGTTCTCGCCGCGCGGGCGTGAGTTTTCCCCATCCTTCCTGTCCTCCCCCCCGCCCCGTCCGCTTCAACGACGACCCCGCGCGCAGCGGTGCACCGTGGGATACCCGGCCTGTCAGGTTTAATTTCGCCCACCGGGCACGTGTGCTGACGGGCGGAGGAGGTAATTAAGTGCAATTTCACAGCCCTGGATCTTCGAGGTTTGTTGTGTTTTTGTTTACAGGGGAATCATTAAAACGGTGTCTTGAACCGAATACAAGCTGCGATGTTTTTTTTAAAAATACAGACGGATGTAACTGTGCAACTGCACTAACTCCATGCATGTAAATGACAGTGTTGCCAGATGCCTGAATTAATTTTCCCCCAAAAAAATTCTGAAAATCCCCCATCTTCAAGTCCCATACAATTTTCTCACAATTTCCCCCCATACCCATACCTCCTTTTAAAATCCCCCATCTATCATTGACTCCCATACATTTTTTCCCATACATTCCCCCATGAATTTTTAAAATCCCCTACATTTAGGGGAAAATCCCCCAGTCTGGCAACCCTGGTGAATGATATACTGGCTACTGGGGGTGACAAAGGAGAATGGCATTCTAACATGAACCTTGTGCACACACACACACACACACACACACACAGGCATTCATGCATACATATACATGTCCAGACAAAGGCACGTTTCCTCCTAGGGCCTCCAGGGTTTGACTGTTGAAGTGGCCAGTCTCTGTATGAGACCCTCTACACAGCATGAGCATGGGGAACCCTATTGTAACAATAAACTGTGTGCGTGCGTGTGTGTGTGTGTGTGTGAGAGAGAGAGAGAGAGATAGAGAGAGAGATGGTGTAACCCATATAACAGTATCATTCAAAGTATAAAATCATTTGAAATTATGCATCCAAGATGAACTTCTAAAATGGAGTACATCCTATATCATCCAATACCCATTGACATCACACAGCCCTGACATTCGGCTCGCTATGGATGCCATCTGCATGCATTCCCAATTTGTAGCATTGGTTCTAAGAATACTTTAATAACTTGAATGCAGTGCTTTAGTGATGAACGCTCACTGATATAGTGTCGTTAGCTGGGTCCGGCGCTGTTGCTCGTATAATTCAGACGATGACACACTTGTGTTTTCTCACGTTGTACGTCCCTCTGGGTAAGGCCATTTGCTAAATGGGTGTATTGTAATGTACCAATTTCAGCGCTGTGAAACAAACGCTGTCTGAACACACAAAGTTCATTCGCTTTACCAAATCCTCGGTCTGATTCTAGTTTTTTTTTACGAAAAGGCAAATGTTAAAATTAATGACAGGGAAGACGAACGAGACCTGATTGGGGCAAAACCCGTGTTGTGCAAAATAAACCATTATAAAGTTATTCGAGCAGTAATAAAAGTCAAAAGTTTTGCTTGAGATAATGAGTGTTAATTACTTTTGTCTGCAGTTAAAAAATGAGAGGATAACCTTTAGAAACCCAATCCTTATGTTGCAGAGTGTTAATTGTGTTTTTCTTACATATATATGCAGAGGGCCCATCGGAACTGTGTGGGAAGATGTAAATGATCTATCCTGAATGATACTAAATGCTAATTTGTCCTGATAAACAAGCAGTCTGTCAAGTAGCTATCCAGTAGTTGGCTTGATGTACTGGAACCTTACACATATAGAGGTCCTCTAATGCAAGCACAGCCATATGGCACAGCACAACTATTCAGTTTTAAAGCAAAAAAAAAAATGTCGGAAAATACAACTGGAGAAAGTACCGTTGAATGCGATTCAGACTTCATTGCAAAAACCAAATCTTAACAACCATTTTAATCTTATATTTACACTTTAGAATCTTATTTTTTATTACTTTTTTTTGCTAAATAAGACAAAAAGATTGCCAATGGGGTGAGATAGTTTTATTCATTTCAAGATTTGCCAATGGGATAAGATAATTTTACTCGTCAAGTAAAAAGTAACTTAAAACAAGCTGATATTTTCCACTTTAGAGAAAAAAATAATATTTTCAGTCTTATTACAAGACTAAGACTTTTTTTTTGCAGTGTTTACATTGAGAGACAGGTCCTTTGCTGCTCGAGCCGGGCCCGACTGATGCCATTTCGTAGGGCGGACTGTGACTGCACATGACTGTGACTTTATATTCCCAGGTAACGGTCACTGCCTTTCCCTGTCACCCTGTCTGCGGTTGTGATCTACCAAAGGCCCCGGTCACACTAAAACAGGGGTGGGGAACCTTATCCGAAAAGGGCCGGGTGTGGGTGCGGGATTTCGTTTTAGCCCGGCGCTATAAGACACCTGATTCTACTTATCAAGGTCTTGATTGAAGACCGTGATTAGTTAATTAGTTGAATCCGGTGTGTTAGTGCTGGGCTGACTAAAAAACCCGCACCCACACCGGCCCTTTTCGGATGAGGTCCCCCCTTCCATTCCTGCTTTAAAACAAGATGGTACTCTCTGTTTCTGTATCGAGTAGGTGGGCTCCAGTGAGAACCACTCTTTTAGCCTGCATTCACAGATATCTTAGTGTCTGGCGGGCCCAGGAGGTATTTCTACACATATTAACGGTGATTAGGATCAGAAACAAACGAGTTGCAGCCTCGCCGGTCATGAATATTCATAAGCAGCTGTATTCGGCAGGACTCTGTAGGTTCAGCAATGCGGTGATGGAACCCGGGGATGCCGGGAAGCCATGTGATTCGGAGAGGCTGACCGGAGAATCGCGGAAAATTTCGGGGTTTAGCGACCGATTGAGGACGGACAGCAGGTGGACTGAGAGGAAATCCCCACCTCACCCCCCCCCCCCCCCCCTCCGCCCACGAGGAAGAGCTGTGCATTGACAGGAGCGCCGAAAAACACCGAACCGCATTAATATGGAAATAAAGGCAACAGCCGTGGAAAAAGGGAAAATGGCCAAATTTGCATCGAGAGCCGGCGCTTTGACACACAGAGCTCTGTTTCCTATTAAGTGTGCAAGAGGCCCGGCTGATCACAGTCACCACCGTCCGGCTCCTCCCACCTTCTGCCAAACGGCCCCCTCCCACCTCCAGCCTCCCGCCTCTTTGTGTACTCATTAGCTTATGTCATGAGTGCGGCCTACCTCGCCCCAGACTGCCAGCTCCTGAGAGAAACAGGCAGTTTGATCCCTTTGATACAGGCGGCTGTTTCCTTGTGCTTTCGTTAGATTTCACGCCGCCAGAACAGGCACAACTTCGGGGGTGGAAATGAGCCGGCCACGGTGGGGTGGGGGGGGGGGGGTTCCTCTTGCTCCTAGTGCGAGGGGAGGTACAAGGGTGCCCTTTCATTGGGCGTCATGTCCATGTTTGCAGCTTTAGAGGGTTCCACAACAAAGGGCAAATTAGGTTTAAAGAGATGTACTGTCGCTGGTTTGGATACTCATTGCATTAAAGTGGCCAGTGCTTTCATGGCAGAAATGCGGGTGGGTGAAATTAAATGTTAAACTCATAAGAGCCATCTGCCACAGTCTTTGAAACTTCAAATGTGTAACCCTCTCCCAACCGGCCCTGTTTCCCATCTAAAGCACAATGCGCACAGACGCATTTCTGCAACATCACCATATTTCTGTGAGCTGAGTGGTAGCCTGGGCAAGTGAATCGCTCGAGCTCCCTGGTGGTGTGGGCCCGTGGCTCTCAGAAAGAGGCTCATCAAAGGGACTGCAAATGTATGTTCATATCTTAAATTTATAGAATATTTGGTACTAATAATATGTTTTAATAATAATTATATTTTTTGACTGAAGCAAAAGAGCACTAGGTGCGCTTTAAGGGTGTAGTCGTATTTAACCACTGGTGCTCTTTGGAAACAGAGGGGATAAAATCTATGAAAAAAGAAAGATTCCAAGGCACTCACGTTGATTAAAAATCCTTTATTCTCTGGACAGGAACATTAAAATGTTGCTGAAAAACCGATGCGTAGCGACAATATATTCAGTTGAAATATTTGGGATGTCAATCTACGTTCCGTGCGTTTGCCGGCTTTCGCTACCGTCGCTATTCTCGTGAGGGAAATGAAAACACAGTTTGAAATTTTTTAATTTCTGCAAATGACCAGCCCCCAGCAGAAGGCTGCACGTTTTGCGGCGTGCTGGCGGAATATACGGCTGGGGTGTACGCAGATAATTGACTAACCAAGCCAATTAAACCATGGGAAATTGTATGAATAAAAAACAGCCCTCCGGGAATTGAGTTTGACACCTCTAATTTACACTGTTTTTGATATCCTTCTGACAAGACACTTCTGATGTCACAAAGCCTGACGTGGGCCTAGGCCTTGCCTGAATCTTCACACCAAGTCTATCGACACTGGGCCCCCCTCCCAATTCACACCCGCTGCCGGGGCTTCAGGCAACCAAGCCAAGAGGAGGCCCAAGTACCTTGCGGGAGGGGGGGGGGGGGGTTATTATTAAACCCAAAACACAGTATACTGCTCATTCAATGTCTTTTTTTGCCTTTGCTATAAATTAAACTTACAGATAATAACTCACATGCCTTTAATTTTCGCTATAAATAATATGTGATATAATTTGTACGCTTCTCCATGGATTCAAATCCCCCCCACTAAGATGGTCTGATCCGGAGTTGGACGCTAGAACCTTTACTGATGTGTGTCAGAGCCTCGGAGAGAAGTGTTGCATTAAGACAACAAAATATAAAGAGAGCCCTTTAACACCAATCAATCAACAGAGCTCTCTCTCTGGCACCAGTGTTTACATTCTGTCTCTTCCAGAGATAACCCCCGCCCCCCTCCCCTCCCCTCCCCTCCCCTCCCCTCCCGTCATCCAAGAAGAAGAAATACCTCCCCGGGGCTCGGGAATGAGCGAGATGGTGAAGGATGGGTATCGGAAGAACAGAGAGACAAGGGAGGAAAAGAAATAAAGGCTTGGTACGTATACAGTACTGAGAAACTCTCACCAAGAACTAGTTTAACCTGCATTCTGCATTCATATCTAACCTTTCTCTCTCCCAAACCTCCGTGTTTATACACTACAAACTGTATTCCCAGTGTCTAAATGCGTCGGCCTCGCATAATTGTCTTGTACACATTCATCGTGGGTTAAAAAAAAAAAAACTACAGTGACAAGTGTCTGTGATATTTTTATCTTAGCCAAAGCGTCTTAGCGTTTTGAGAGTGTACGTGAAAACAAAGAGAAGGGTGGGATGAAGACGAGGGTTTGCGGGTGAAAAGAGATAAAGAGAGAAAGGGAGCGACCAGGGAAGAAAAGGACAGAGAGGAAAGACGGGGCGGCAAGGGGCGGCAAAAAAAAGACGAAAGGAACAATCGCGGAAAAAGGGCAAAGAGACAAAAATGGCGGGAGGCTTTTGTCGGTCAAGGTGTGAACAGATCAGGAAAAGTTTGCAAATGCATTTCCCATCAGCCTATGATGAGAGGGAGGTGGGGGGGGGGGGGGGGGGGGGCACACATTCCAGCGGAGGAAATGATGTTGTGAGTGAGGCCCATTAGCTCCAAACTAATTAGCGGCTGACCTCTCCACTTATATAATCCTTCCCTCCCCCTCCATCCGTGCTTTGGGTCCTCCCAGTACACAAACACCTCCGTCTCATTCCATTACAAAGCGGTGGAGCTTAAGTGCACCCACCTGCGATGTATGAGAAACAGCGGCAGGCCCGTCTGACAATATTCCCAGACCGGCGACTGTGTGCGCAACATCACAGAACACAAACTCACGAATACGTGCGGACAACAACCAGAACAAGCCATGACAACCATAAAAACATAAGAAATGCCGTAATATCCTGACTCAATTCGATAATATATGAGAGTGGTAGGGGGGTGTGAAGGGTCATGTCATCATTGCTGGGTTAGCTGAGGTCGTATTTAAGAGCACAAACAAGTAATGCAAACATTTTAGAGCAGAATCGGAAAGTATGCCGAACATCAGAACGTTGCAGGAATGCCGACTGAGAGGGTGAGTGGGCTTTATACCGTGGCCAATTATATGCTTTAACCGCAATATGTTACCACATCACCAACCTAGGAGAACCAGCATTCCTTCTCCCACCACAGGCCCCCGTAACATCTCCAGAGGAGTGTTCCTATAGACGTAGCAAAACTGTTTAGAGCTAACTTCCCGTTCAATAGACGGATCCGTTCGAAACGTAACGGAATAAGCCCCGAGCGAACGCACAATCCAAGCACACCGCTGTGATCCGAGCAAGGCCCATCCCTTCCGTCCAGTCATCTGTAGGTTAAACTGTATTCCAAAAATAGACGTTACGGCGGGCGAATCAGTGAATGGACTGATTTAAAAGCGCGGAAATAGGGCGTAGGGCGTTTGCGTGAAATCGCTTTTGTATGTTGTGTGTGTGTGTCTGTGTTTGGTGGGTGGAGGTGGTGGAGGGGGGTTGAGGAGGACAGCTGCAGCTGGGGCCCCTGGGGCCCCTGGGGCCCATGTCCCCCCCCTGTCTGTAGGCCTTGAGGTCGGGCTCAACAGGGACAGCGGCGGGGGTCAAAGTCCCTGTCATGTGGCCAGGACGCCGATGTCTGGGATGACAAATGTGCCGTCCCTGAGCCCTGGGCCCCAAGTCCCTTTCCCCTGTCTGCTCCACTCAATTCAGCTCAATTCAGCTGCATTTACCGGCCTGACAAATATGACATCTGCAGTGCCGGAGCACTGAAGACACGCGCACGCAACAGCGAGCGGTGTGCAAAGCCAGGATCGTAACGCTAATCATTCAGATAAAGATAAAGAGAGAAGGTTTGTTTACATTTTTAAAAAGAAATAATAATTGTACAGATAGGGTACTCCAGAACCGACCAGAGATATCTGGTATAAAATGGTATCGGTATAAAATATGTGTCTATAGATTAAAATAAAACATTATTTGATTGAAGCTGTGGCCCAACGTTGTGGCAGGTGTCGGCGTGCTGGGTTGCCAGATTTTCTTCATGTGTGACGATAGTGAGTCATTCTGTGTGCCTGAAGACCGACAGAGGTCCAAGCTTACCAGCTGGCATACAGAGCCATGTGAAGACATGGGGGGAGATATAGCAGTTTTTAAACTGTTAATTTTCTCAGCGAGCCTGGGGGGGTTAGAGTGAGAGAAGGAGTCGCATGAAACGGGGTTGCCATGTTAAGCAGCTGCTGCCAGGTTTATTTTTAGTCGTCGCGGTTGTCGCAGATAACCTTAATCAGGGCATCTTGATTCCTCCATTGTTGTTGTTGTTGTGGTTTTTGTTTTGCTTTGTGTCTGTTGCCAGAACTGAGTTTTTCGTTGATTTTAGGCCCCAGTCTGACCAACGTGTTCATGGGGAAGGGACACCTGGCGTATTCATTTTGCGTCTGGAGTGGAGCTCGCACCTCCTTCTGAAACTGGTCGGGGCTGTTGCTTAGCGACAAAAGCAGAGGGCCGAGTGGATAAACAACATCAATCAGGCCCGACGTTCAGCCCACCCGGGTAAAGAAACGAGACTTAAACCGGATAACTAGCTGAATAAAGAACCGCACCCGCGCTGATCGCTCCGTACGTACGACCGTGCCCGCCCGTCCGCACGTTTCTCAACGCCGCGCAAAGGCCCCGCTGGAGGTGTGGATACGCACAGACCTGTTCGCTGCGCGGGCGAACCTAGCCTCGCAGCGGTAAGGGAAAGAGAAGCGGAGCGCTCGGAGCATTCAGCCGAGCGTTACGAGCTGCTGAGTCAAAAGGAACAGAGAGATTACTCCTCTGTTTTTAATGCGGGCGAGTCGCTCTCTCTTCCTGTTAAAAAAGTGTGACTCACTCCACGACTGGCTGAGCCCCATCACAAAGGCCTGTTTCTATTGGCTGCCTGCAGCCCCAGGGGGGAGGGGTGCTTAGGGTGTCAGAGGTTGGAAGTGTATTGGGGGGCAGGCAGAGGGGGGAGGGGGGGTGGGGGGGGGGGGGGGGGGGGGTGGTTAATGGCGTTCTTTCCGCAGCCTTGATAAGAATCAGGCCCTACAGGTAGAGCTGGGTGCTCTCTCAATGCCGCCATTGTTCCCATTGCAAAGGCATCCAAAACCACAGCTCTCCCTGATGTCACAGGATTTGGGATATGGGGGGGAAGGGGGGGGGGGGGGGGTGCACTGCTGCCCTTAGGAGCTTCCACATCTTCCCTCACCGCCCCCGTTCATCCTGGCCTGGAGAGAAAGAGAAAGAACCGGGGACAAAAAAAAAAAAGGTCTCCCATTGATCCCAGCGGATAAGTGGAAAACCTCAGAGCCACTGCGCATTCTTAAGCGAGGCGTCGGGAAGCGCGACGTCACGGCCAGGCAGAAAGTTCCGGGCCTAAAGCGAGCCCGGGTCAGGGGTGAGGGTTAAAGCGGCAACAGAGGGACATTGTCTTTCTCTGAGCAGCAGCTCCGAGCTGCAGCTACAACAAGGGGCTCACACACCATTGGTTGTGGGGGACCATCTGTTGTACCCTTGAGCGAGGCAGTCTGTCACAACTGCTCTTGTAAGAATCCAGGGGTATGAATGACTTAGAGAATGCATTAAGACATTGAGTTGGAGACATTTTTACACCACCCCTCACAAAGCAAGCAGGTGGGGTGTCTAGCACACTTGGGTGGGTGTACAGGCAGGACTCAAACTGACGTTGTTTTGTTGATTTTCTTAATGAAATTTCATTCACTGGGCTTTATGCCTTGTCCCTCTTTACAACTCTAATATTAACAATGCTGCTGCGAGCCGTAAACTGGAGAAACAGCTACAGCTGAAGCATTGTGCTGGGAAGAATACTGGAACACAGACTCTGTTTGTGAGCAGCTACGTGGCTAGTTTTGACTTTAATGAAAGCACACGTGCAGGAACGCACACACACACACAAACGCACACATACACATACACACAAACATGTGCACACACACACACACACACACACACACACACACACATACGCATACCCATACACACACACACACACACACACATACAAACAGACACACAAACATACACACACACACACACACACATACACATACACATACACACAAACACACACACACACACACACACACACACACATACAAACAGACACTCACACACACAACCATGTGCATACACACATACACACACACACTTCAAAGCTTACGGCCAACACAGCGAACACCAGCACACTGTCCACTTCTGGCTTGGACCCTGATCACTGAAGAGAGCAGATTGGGCCTTTATCTAAACGGGGCAGGGGACAGCCCATCCGTCGTGTAGTAAGAGCACGACCCGCCATTACCAGTAATTCCCAATGAGACCCCCCTCCCTCTCCCTCCCTCCTGACAGGCATTCTCACTCTCTTTTCCCCCATCAATCTTTTTCCAATTACCTGCATCTCTACCCCCTCTCCAAATCAGTAATTATTGCCGTAGCGTCCGTCCGTCCAATGCAGGTTGTGTCCGCTTTGTGATGGGAAGATCTAGCCTAGCCAGCCCCATTTTGCTGACTGCAACCAGTGCCACAGAAGAAACAAGGCAAGTCCCTGGATTGGCAGGCATCTTTGACAGTTGATTGAATGGCTGAAGTCATCTTTGACAGTTGATTGTTCTGGCTGAAGGCATCTTTGCCATCTTTGAAACTGATGGCTGAACGCCTGTTTATTCTTCTGGTTTTGGGAAACCATTTTGACGCCGTGGGTTTGTTTCACCTGCCCTGTGACTAACACACATGTAAATAGCCTCTGCTGGCGGGGATGCAGGCCTCAGCTCCACGAGAGGCGAGATGTCGCTGATTGTAGTAGGAGCTGAAGAGCCGAAATAATGGCTGATTTTGTTGTCCCTGCCTGGAGTGCCTCTGTCGTTGGTTGATCACCCAGAAGCCCCCGGGAGCAGATTCGGCCACTTCCCCCGCACGGGGAGGCATGTTCCAGAGGCCGCAGAGCCTCTCCGTGTCCTTCTTCGCACACTGGCGGCTTTTGAATGAATAATTCGCCTCGCGCTCAATGCCTCCCTCCCACGTGCAGCCAAACAACGATACGCCCAAACACACAAAGCCTTCTGTATTTACCTCTAACGCGCGACACATACATGAAGTCAAGTGCCCGGCGCACAAGTGCCCCTTTTGTGGGCAGCGGCGTAACCTGTGGCACACAAAAGGGGCGACGCCCCCGTCGCATCGTGGGAGATCGCATTGTGAGGCCCGGCTCCTCTGAATGGACAATCAGATCCCCGCGGAGACGCTCCCTGTCAATCAGGAGCAGGGGCAGGAAGCCTGGAGAACGCGGCGGAGTCGCGCGGGAGGCTGCCGCGCGGCTGAGACTGTTTTCTTGTGAATAGGAAATCAAGTGTCATTAGAGCTGAAAGATTGTTGCCTTGTCCCCCGTTCATTTTTATCCCTTTCTCCTTGCCGTAGAGTGCGCCTCTTCAGTGCCGTTGGAGATGCCGCTCTTGAATAGATAGTTAACAAGCCGTGTTGTCTTTAATGGCGGGGTTTCCAGAAGGTCTCTGAAGGAAGAAAGAGGAGGGGGGAAAAAACGAAAGAACGGCCAGACACAAAGAAGTTAGTCGCATTCATCAGATCTGACCGGATACTGCCGCCGCCGTCCAGACTTTTTTTTTTCCAGCGAAAGAGAGATTATTTTTCTTTGAAGCATCTGGGATTTTTGAGGGAAATTTCACTTTTCATTTTCGGCCTCATCACTTTACCTTGTCCTCGCTCCCAACTGTTTCCCGAAAGCGAGCGGAGAGACGCGTGTTTGCGGAACCGCATATTTCCAGTTTGCTAATGTGACACTTGCTGCAACAAAAGCCACTGATGCCCTTGCCTGTTGACAGGACTGTGATTTGCCAGAAACGTTGTCGGCCAAGAGAAATATGCGTCGATCCAGATGCGTTTAATGTGGGCAATAAAATGAGGTCACTCAATCTCCTTTGGTGGATGGAGCCTTGTGATCGTCGTGCCCTTTTGCACACAATGCATTACTAGTCGAACCGACACTGTTAATTAAGCCCTTTCTTTTTATCCAACAGTGAAACTCACAGGGGAAATGAAATGTCAAAGTGTTCTCCTCTGGAGGCTTCTTTCCTCTTTCCATTGCTGCAACCAATTTATTCATTAAAGGTTTCCCATAATCCCTTGTGAACAAAAAAAATCGGCTCTCCTCGCTGGATCTGGGAACTTGCCTCGTTCTTCCTCTCCCGGGCAGACGTGTGTGAGGAGAGTGTGTATCGACACACTGTCCGTCCTCACACGCTCCACTCGGGTGTGAATGCGGTTACCTCTGTCTTCAGAAGGAAAACAAACACATTGATTTATTTTTTTTTGGAGGGGGGGGGGGGGGGGGGGTACACACCCTGGTTTGTGTAATATAATGCTTTAACATAAAATAATGTGCTTATCTCACCTGTTTATGTAATTTATTTTTCATATTTGTGGCATATCCCTTTTCTTTATAGACATGCGTTTATTTTACCTTATTTTTGCACTTTTATCATTGAAAATGTAACTTTTACATAAATTACCAAACAAAAGTATGGCTGTCTAAAGTAAAGACTCCATTGAGTTTGATGTTCCCCATCCCCTATTTGCTGCATGACGTCATTGTGACAGAGCTTCATGGATGTGCTCTGAGCTGTGAGCCGGTGCAACGAGGCCAACGCTTGGCCCACGGTCCCTCCGAATCTGGATCTTCTCAAAGAGACACCGCCAGCGTCCTGGAGTCTCTCCGCTAGCCGCGCGCGGGACTGAGGGCGAACGGCAGGAGGCCCAGGGAGTGCCGCACTTCAGCAGACAATGTGAGAAATGCTGGGAGGTTGCCCACCCAGCAACCCGGGAACAAGTGTTTTTCTCTTCATTTCAATGTCTTGTGATTTCTTTTCTGTTTTGTGAAATTTTTGTATGTGATGTTTCTTACTGTGGTGTCTTGAATGTTGTATGTTCATTTTTTAAAAATTAAAAGGAAAAGGGAATAAAAAGCTCCCCCGATAAAAGATGTTTTTAAAATGTGAAATGAAATGAAGTGCTGTTGATTGTAATCAAATATAATGTTTTTATTGGATAATGAAAATTTAAAACCAATAAAAGACATAAATAAATAATAATGTGTGTCTTAATTGTGTAATGTGATGGACATATGTATGCAACAATGTTTCTTAAATGGTAATAAATGGTTTAAACCAATAAAAGATAAATAAAGAGCACAGAAAAACTGGCTGTACCTCTTGGAGAGGACTCGAGCTGCATAGTACCGGCAACAGAGTTTATGTAAACACACACACACACACACACACATACACACGCATGCATACACATGCACACATGTACAACCACAGAAATGAACACACATGCACACAGACGCATGCATGCACACACACTTAACAATAAATTGTTGTTACACTTTATTTCTTTTCTCCTATTTTGTGCAATTGTATTGGCTTTTTCTATAAAGTCAATTGTGAGAATTCCATGTGTGAGTACCAGTGTGGGTAAGACTGTGTGTGTGCCTGCCTGCATGTATTGTGTGTGTGTGTGTGTGTGTGTGTGTGTGTGTGTTTGTGTGCTTGTATGCAAGCACCGTGTGTGTGTGTGTGTGTGTGTGTGTGTGTGTGTGTGTGTGTGTGTGTGTGTGTGTGTGTGTGTGTGTGTGTGTCAGAGACTGAAACACCAACTTAACTGCTCTGTAGACAAGCTACTTTGGTGTCTTCTCAGAGCTGCATGTCTGCATGGGGGATTGGTTGGAGGGGTGATTTAAATGGACTGATCTCCAGACCTTAACTGGAAACTAAGATTCTTAATGCCATCTAATTTATGGTCATTTAAAACCCTTACTTCTCTACGGCGACTGGTCTGATCCACCCCTCTGATAAGTTCTTTTATTATTTAAGGCGTCCGTGCGGGCAGCCTGAAAAAGGACCCCGAGAACGTCTAACATTCACATCTCCTCATTACCAGCCTGATTAATTATACCCCTGGCTTTCAACAGGCCAAACGTGAAATATTTAGCACTGGAAATTTATGGGGAAAAGTGAGGCTGAACAATGTGGAGGGAAAATGTTCTGCTAATATGCAGAAGTGACCGTTTCACTTGATTAACATTTCAGGAAAAAGTGTACGTGCCAAAAAAACTCTGAGCCCAACAAACCCTGCGGCTGCTGGATTGTTTATACTTTCTAACTCCGATGAACGCCTTGAAAATAACTCTTTACCATCCTACCTTGATGTTTTGCACTGTTAGATTTTTTTTGGAGATTTTTGTGCGCCATATTCCAGAGTTTATTCACTGCCCATAAGGTACTGCTCCTCCTGACCGTTAAAGAGGTGACAAACACCATTCTCAGAAAGCCCAAGGAAAGTATTGAGTTGGAGGTACAAAGTCACTATTGTTCCGATCTGAAAGGGCCATAGAAAGACAATAACAAGAGAGGGTTATAGGCATTGTAAGTAACGGTGTAATGTATAGCAGAAGGCCTGGGAGCCATGTTCTGCTGGAGAGTTTTGTAGATGGAGAACACAGTGGGGAAGAGCTGCATGTGCACACCAGAGGACACGACCGTCTGTAAACCATATAGAGCCAACAGTGTTACTAACTGGAAGTGTTGAAACAGAAAAAGCAACACCGGATTTGACTTGGTCAGACGTGGGCTGCGTTCAGAATCTATATGCGCTACAGTGTATTAGTCAGCATGACAAATTATAGAAGGAAAGTCTTTTGATTTGACTGCCCTCTGGGGGTGGGGGAGGGGGACTGGGGAACTGTGAGTAATTATGACTTTGTGAAGTAACCACCTCCCCCAATTTCGTAGCCAGTTCACTAGAACCTAAAAAATATGAATAAAACGTTACCGGCAAATGATACACCTTGTTTAAATCAACATCTATTTGATCGGATTTGAATAAAGACATAACAATCTACCACATTCTGCGTAATGTCCCGATGTTAAATCTGACAGGACCTCTGTGAATTAAAGTCAGTAAAGATTGCTTTAAACTGTCAAACGCACTGGTGCGATTTGTCACCATGTCTTCATATGGTTCAATTTTTAATTTTAAATGTTTATATACATTAGAATTTCCCCATGGGTGTGTGAGAACAGACGCAAATAGGTCCGTTTTTAGATCATTAATTAATTATAATTATTAATAAATATTGTAAAGAATATAATCGGAAACATAAAACCAGTGCCCAGCAAACACAAATCTGAGAGAATAGCGTTTGCTAGCTCCTATCTCTGCCATCGGTGCTTTCGTCACACCCAGTATGTACAAAAGGAGCATAATTAGATCAATGCACACTTTGAGCACAGAGCTTTTGTCCTGTTAGTCTGTATTCTGGGCAACACTGAACACACCACTGTGAGGCCTATTCAATGCTGTTGATGTCAGGTAGATTGCAGTCGCTCTGTCTTTGAATGGGCATTACAGGGGAAGCATGGCTTGTAAAAAAATAAAGATCGCTTTCCAAGTCTCATACAGTATTTTTGTTCATCAATGCAGTCAGATTGTTGCCTGTTCCACCCTCACCAGCCTGGCTCACAAACATTTATTTTTCCTTTGTTTTTTGTTTTTTTACTGCTTTAGTAAAGCTTAGTATCCTGTCTCTGATCAATATATGATTTCAGACTGATCCATGTTAAAATGATATAATACAAAAATAAACTGCGGCTGTATTCAAGCTGTGTGAGTTATGTCAGGTAACATAAAACCTCGAGATGTATAAGTTGCTTGGCAGTGAGCAAAATGTTGCTAATTACTGAACACACCAGGCTGTGTTTTGTGAAGAAAAACAAATTAACACACGCTTCTATTTCTGAGTCGACTACTCGACTACTCTAGGCCAAAGTTTTCTTTAGAATGCCTTCAATGCACTTGAAGTCCCATGAACCTGCAGTTCCCCGTCTCCACCAGTAGGGAGAGCACTGTGATTTGAGAAGAGCATTCAGAGGGAGACTGTCTGACCTCATCTAGGTACATGTTTCAGAGCCAGACTGTCAGTTGCAAGCTATTGTGTTTCCAATGGATAAGCTCAGGAAGGTAACAGTTGGAAGGCCAATCTCTTTTCTCCAAAAGCCACATTTTTGTCCATACTGGGTCTGCGGCAAGCTTCTGAAATGCCTTCTCAGTATTAATTATTAATGTAAATGCTAATAAGAGAAAACAAAACCCACCCAAAGTGTGGAGACCAGTGAGTAATTGGGCTGGGATGGTATTTATGGTATTTTTTTTCTTCTCTGCGGCTATCAGTAAGAATTGCACATGTGTTACACATTCACCACACTTTTACCCCGGCAGCAGACGCGGTGCAAGGCTTTGATTGGTCAGCGTGGCGCGTCATGTGACATCCAATATGCACAGGATTACAGGAAACATGAGAACTTCTGAGGCCTCCGTAGAACAAATACTACTGTCCCCTGAGCCCTGACTCTGGATCAGTTTCAGGTCCTTGGACAAAACCCCAACAGTCTGGTTCAGTATCAGGTTAACTGAACCTGAGTCACTATTGAGGGGGCGCCCTTTTTAGGAAAGGCAATATCCACGGCAGAAGGTGCAGGTCTCACTAAGGTAGGGCCAGTCATCTTGTGAGTGACTCACTGCTGAGAATGCATTCGTTTCCCTTCCACTGCCGCGGCTAGATTTACGGATTTGCTGGCCCAGCCGGGCCGTCATGCTCTGGGAAGAGCTCCCTTGGCGAAAGGCCGTTTCTCGGACAACGCCGCCCTCGCCGAAGCTTATGGCGTAATAAAGGGTTTATTTGGCTGACCGTAGAACACCGCAATATACCTTCCTGCATTTCTGAGAACCTTGGATGATCTGCATTTGGTAATCTGCAGTTGTTTACCAGCAGTCTGCCAGTAGCCGTAGCACGGAACCGCGGCCAAGTAACAAGGCAAATCCGCCCTGTGTCCGATAAGCTTCTGAGGGGCCATTAGGGTACTGGCTAGCCATGGACCGAGGAGGGATTGAGGGATATAGAGACCTGAATTACTCCTGTTTGA
Source organism: Synaphobranchus kaupii (assembly GCA_029718625.1). NCBI lineage: Eukaryota > Metazoa > Chordata > Actinopteri > Anguilliformes > Synaphobranchidae > Synaphobranchus > Synaphobranchus kaupii. The sequence continues at coordinate 37,446,936 of CM056387.1, forward strand.
AAGTCCACCATTTTAAAACCGGCAACCAGGTCCACCATCCCCACCCCCACCCCCACCCCCCACCCCCCACCCCCACACCGCTCACCAATTTCCCAGGGTAAAGTCATGGAGCGAGCAGATCTGCTTAAGTGCTCTGCCAAGCGCTTGAATCTAATTTACAGAGCAGAGGAAACACAGGCCCGCACTTACTTTTGAACATAGAGTCACACCGAATTCGAGGGCGGCGCAAGAAGTTGCCCGCATTTGATTCATTCATTCACTGTTCACAGCGGTCTCTGAGCAGCCTTCTAATGTGAATTTGGGGGGGGGTGGGGGGCATTACACATGAGACCAATCAACGACTGACATTGGACGTGAGAGAAACATCCTCCTTCAATGATGGGTGAAATAAGAGATAAGAGAGAGAGAGAGAGAGAGAGAGAGAGAGAGAGAAGAAAGAAAAGGAAGTCAGTCAACAATGAACCAAACTCTAGGATTCAAGGATTCATTCAGGCTGCATTACCATGACAGGATATCGTTGCCAAAGCATGTAAAAAAGATAGAATATATGACCAGCACTCACTTTTTTCCCACACGTGATTCAATAAATATTAATAAAAATACAATTTTAAGAAGTCATCAAATATAATAACACTAGACTACTACTGCTTGTAACATATGAACAATTCTCACAAAGTTGGGGTCATTTTCATGTCATTTCAGTAAATTGACCCCAGTAGAATTGACCCCAACTTGTATGCCTACTAATTTTCCTTATCTTAGGACAGAGGACCTTAGAATGCCAACATATACAAACCACATGATGGCATACTAGCGATAAATAAGCCCATCAAATTTATGGCCTGGCAACAACAAAAAAAGTATTACTTTTCATTTTACACTATATTATAATTAATTTATAATGTATAATTCATTTACACTATATTAAAGGGGGATTTGTAAGGGGTTTGATGTAAAATTACTGTATCTGCATAGGTGTTATTTTGGTTGTTATGTTGACTGAAAATTGATTGAAAATTAATCTGGTTCACTCTTGTCGAATTTGAATGTTGAACTTTGTTTTCAACATTTTGAATGTTAACCTGTTTTCTCACTTTTTGTGCCTAAAATATAAACTTTTTTCACCTTTTTTTTTACTCTTGCTTGGTTGCTATAAAGCAGAACTTACAGTACATTTTACATATTAACATTAACTCAGCAAAACATTTTAATAAAAACGGTAACAACGTGCCTGCATAGCCTATACTGACAGACGGAAACGCGGATTCAAATACGCACTTCAGGCCAATCGGAAGCTTATGTGGGATGAGAGGAATTTCACTGTGGATTTCTGGCTCCACAATTAGCCAGAGCTTGTGAATACGGGCCTGACACCTACAGAAGGAGTGAGCCAAGGTAACTTGGGTATTCAAAAGATGTGTATTAGGGCTTTTGTAGACACTGACAGGTATTTAAGGACAAATGTTGTGAATTAAATTTACAAGTCAATGGCTTTGTAATTCTGTCCCACGCCAATGAGCAGCATTTACATATTTACAGTAAAAGTTAAATAATTTAAATATCTTTGAAAGGGAGAAGTGCATTTTAGCCTACTCTTCGTTTAGGTTACATGTGAACATATTTTCCTTCTTTATCACAGGCAAATACTATATTAAAGTCAATCTATATTTGTACGCAATGATTTGGCATTAACATTAGCCTCCTGGTCTCATTTTTTCTTATTGTGGTTGTAAAACAAGCAACACAAAAAAAGCAGCAATAGTATAGGCATACTACTACTACTAATAATAATAATCATAATAATTATAATAATAATAGTAATAATAATAATAGTACTTCTGTGGTAATGATAGTCGTGTTATTGTTAAAGTAATGTTATTAGATCCGATTACGCTTATTATTATTATTAGACCTAGAGGTTGGCTAGTCTACAGCCGGTTAATCAATCCTCAATGTAAGAATCAATGTAGGTTTACTTCAGTAGCTACAATAAAAAAACAGGCAGATTTGGAAAACTTATTCTCCGTGTCATTTGTAAAGTTCTTTGGTTTTGCGGGATGCAGTATTGTTATTGGCGGTGACGTAGGACCCCCCGCCCAGAGCTGCCGTCTCGATTCCCAAACTGCGCTTCTGCTTTCAGTGTTTATCTGGTCGTCATGGCGGAGGGACGTGGAGAGCAACCGCCTCAGCCGCCGCTTCATCTATCTTTACCCCCGGCTAGCAAGCGACCGTGCTTGCGCCCTGCTCCCCGAGGCCCAGGTCCGGGGCCTGGACCGGGTTTTCCCAACTCTCGGTTGCACTGCCCGGAGTCTCTTTTGGACTGTGCCGCTAAGGCCGTAGCGGAGAAATGGGCCTTCGAGAGGGTGGAGGAGCGCTTCGAGCGGATCCCGGAGCCAGTGCAGCGCCGCATCGTGTACTGGTCCTTCCCGAGGAACGAAAGGGAAATCTGCATGTATTCATCGTTTCAGTGCCGCGGAGCGGGCGAGGAGGGTACCGTGGTGGGCTCGGGAGCTCCCGTTGTATCTGGGGCTGTCCCCGGTGGAGTATCCAGCGCTGTGGGAAATTCGGGGGCAGGGGGCACCGGAGATGGACTGCCTTTCCGCAGGGGAATCCGGCTTTTGGAGAGCGGTTGTGTGGAAAATGTATTGCAAGTCGGTAAGTGGATCGGACACAGCTCTTTAGCCAGTATTGCGGGTTTCAATCCCCTCTTTTTTTAATCTGTGTACCAGACTCGCACAAACTTCACCAAAGAGGAATAGGCTGCTGTAGGCTTTGTTTCGAAACGGATGGAAGTTTATAACATTGCATAAAAAGTTGATCATTTGTGAATTTTCTATCGAAAACGAGGGCTAAATGATTTAAATTCGGGTTAATTGTACTTTTGTTTGCAACAATTCTATCTGTGTATGTGTCGGTCAACGGAAAAGCGACGCGGATCTGTGTCAGCTTTTTAAAATTTAAAGGGCTGCCTTTTTCCCCGATTGAATAGGCGGTTTCTTGTTATGGAACCGAAACGAATTGTTGTTCACATGGATTATGCCAAATATGATTATAATTTTGTAATGGAAAGCGTCATATTTTTTTCCAGATTTCTATATTTTTCCCTCTGCGAATCGATAGTTGCTGTAGCACCGTGTTGGCCACATTTCTAAAGGTTTTTCCGATAAGGGTTACATTCTTTCCTTGCTCGATGGAAAAAATGCAGACGCTGTCACAATGGAGCAGTATTGACTATTGATAAGCGTTTTTATTCTGTGTTTTTAAAACACTGTGTATTTATTTTAAGAATGTTTCGGTTTGTTTGGAGGGGAAGAGAGTCGCACAACGGCGACGATTGAATATCTTATTAAAATTTAGCCCGAGTAATCCGCTTTGATCTTTTTTTCGTATCCGTCTTTTGTTTATTTGCTCTTGTTGGGGCAAGACAAAGGATTCTTATCCGATTTAATTCTGCAAATATTTTCACACAGCACAAGCAAGAATAGCAAGTTGTTTAGTTGCAGAATTGCTTGCTTATGTTTGGTTTTACGATTAAAACGAATTTGTTCATGTAGTAATCTTTAGGTACCGGGTACGCTACACAATAGCTCGCTAGTTATGATAAATGATCGATACCCGTCTCGTTAAAGCCAAAGCGATCGCCGCAGAAAAGCAAGCAGTAAGGTTTTTTTGCGAACGCTTTTTATGGTCCCCAATCCATGTATGCGCAAATATGTTAATATATTTCAGAAATGTACCATTGTGTTACTGTATAAAATGCTACAAAGGGACGCAAATGATCTTGGTTGAGGTTTAGATCACCCCTCGGTTTCAGATGTAGGCTATAGCCTAATGGGAAATTGTAGATGAGGGAATTAGCCTATTTAACAAATGATTTCTGTGAATTATGTAGCTGAATACTGAAAAGACAGGACGATATACAGCGTATGTGCATGCCTCCGAGACTCTAATATGGAATAATTTGCGTTTCATTCAGTTATTTTGAGTGTATGTGGTTTTATCCTTTAGAATACGCATAACTTCAACCTAAACAATGTGTATAACATTTTAGCAACAATTTACGACTGTACATCAGCAAGACGATGTCTATCTCTTGTTCTGTAAGCTGGAATGTTAGTAGTAGTTCATAATAGCCACGGTTCTTTTTAATATACCTTGCATTATGATGATAAGCAATAAGTTGCAGTTTAATTGAGGCTCAAATGCGTTTGAATGTTCTTTCCAAATGTCTTGTGTACTTTGCCATTCAGTGAATAGGGAATTACTCATTTTATGTCAATATTATAGTCCTTTTATAGAATATTTGTAGTTCGCAACCCTAAGATGGATGTTGTTGGAAACTCCCGGTCCCCAATCGCCAGAGGTGTTATGAATTAAGAGAAAACGGACTACACATACCTTTACTCGAATAACGAACCAACTGATTCATTTTATACACACAAAGATCTCCTGTGTTGCTTGAACAAGGCTGCATTTCTGGAAATGTGATAAGTTGGCTGTAATTAAGTAACGTGGGCACACATTTACAGACCTTGAAAGGATCATTTCACGAAAGGAGTCACACTCGCCATACTAGTTTTGAAATGGAATAGCCTACTAAAAGCGTATTTTCTTAACTGAAAACTTGTTGGTAGAGTAATCTGATTTTACCGTCCGTCTAAATTAAGACCCCCCCCCCCCCCCCCCCCCCCCCCCCCCCCCCCACACACACACACACACACACACACACGTTTTGATATCACTGTGCTAAAGGGTAGTCTAAAGTAAGGTTAAATCTGAATATGGTTAATAAGCCTGCATAGGCTAATATAATAAGACTTATTTTCTGCCTTTGGCCGTAGTCATCTCACATAGCGACTACTCTGGAGTGACAGAGAGGACTTTGGCGTTT
>CM056387.1:37452326-37457326 GCA_029718625.1 Synaphobranchus kaupii
AGCATAGGCATGCTGTCAGTGACAGGCGTAGCGACCGGCTCGATGACCGCTGATCTACTGCGGGGGGCCTTGCTGATTGGCCATCTGCACCTTAGACCTGCGCATGCCCCCCCACCCCCCCCCCCCCCCCAAACAGAGCGTCTCCCGTGACAACACCCTGACACACGTCTCATCAGTCACCACTGTGGAGAGAGAGAGAACGCGCCTTCCAGGACATGACAGAGAGACTCGCTCACAAAGGCAAATAAAATGGGAGATTTGTGACCAGGTCTAATTGGTTGGAGGTTGGAGGGGGAGGAGGGGTTACTGAATAATAAAAAAGGGAAGGAAAAGAAAAAAGAAAAAATATAACTAATTTCAATGCAAATAGGGACAGAGCTATTAACGTGTGGGCGATGAAGGGAGAGACAGAAAGAGGGGAGAGAGAGAAGAGAGGGGGGGGGTACGTTTTCTTTTCTGTTGTGACTGACAAAAGTGGCTGTTGGAGATTAATCCAGTCCTGGAAGTAATCAGTGTTTGGCAGTCCTAAGCAGAGCTATTGTCCAGCGTAAACCTGTCTGAACTGCTAACCCCCCCCCTCAGCCAAGCCAATTTAAAAGCTCGCTGTCCCCCTGTCATGCTCAGTTTTGTTTTAGAGCTTTTTATCCACTGTCTGGGCTCTTCTCCTCTCTCCCTCTCTCTCTCTCTCTCAAACCTGTTGGCACTCCAGCTCTTTTTAATGTCGCTCTCCTCTTCCTTCACCCTTTCTTCCCGCCGCTACGCTAGGCTATTTAAACAGCACCTCCGGTAGTTATTTGAAAAATTATCGGCTTTGCAAATTAAAACCATAATAACTGTACAATTACTGTTATTTACACTTTGACTGTTTATCGTTTAACGTGCTAATTAGGACTTTATTACAATTTTTTTTTCCCCAACCAATTTTTGTTTTTATATTCTTCCAATTTGGAATCCCCAATCGCATTCGGCAGGCCTGCCTCATTACGGCAATATCTTCTGTCTGATCAGGAGAGCTGAGACTTATGTAGGAAATGAGTGTAATACGTGTCTTTGAGTTCTATGTACTGTATACGTGCCTATCGGCCAATCCAGAGAATCTAGCTTGTATAATTGTAATAGTTTTTTTTAAAGATACATATCTTTATTTATAGATTAATGAGCACGGAGAGTTGAATTCAGAGAGAAACATTTTATAATAATAACAATAATACAGTCCAAGCCGGAAAGTCTGCACACTCCTTTCACCGTCTCCATGTTTTTATTACGGTACAGAAATATTCTACAATAGATTGAGTTCATTTTTTGTCTCAGAATTCTACAAAAAATAGCCCCATAATGACAAAGTGAAAACAGGTTTTTAGACATTTGTGCTAATTCATTAAAAATCAAAATGTAAAATATCATATGTACACAAGTGTGCATACCCTTTGATATGACACCCAAAAGTGAGCTGAGGTGCATTTTGTTTCCACTGATACTGTTTGAGATGTTTCTACAACTTAATTGGAGTCCACCTGTGATAAATTCAATTGATTGGACATGATTGGGGATTGCCAACACCTGCCTATATAAGGTCCCACAGTTGACAGTGCATGTCAGAGCAAACTCCAAGCCATGGGGTCAAAGGAATTATCTGCAGACCTCAGAAACAGGATTGTGTCAAGGCATAGATCTGGCGAAGGGTACGGAAAAATCTCTGCAGCTTTACAGGTCCCAAAGAGCACAGTGGCCACCATCATTCATAAATGGAAGAAGTTTGGAACCACCAAGAATCTTCCTAGACCTGGCCGCCTGGCCAAACTGAGCAATCTGGGAAGACGGGCCTTGGCCAGGGAGGTGAGCAGGAACCCGAGGGTCACTCTGACAGAGCTCCAGCGTATCCTTGTGGAGATGGGAGAACCTTTCAGAAGATCAACCATCCAGGCAGCACTCCACCAATCAGGCCTTTATGGTAGAGTGGCCAGACGGAAGCCCCTCCTTAGTAAAAGGCACATCACAGCCCGCTTGGACCTCAGACTGGGGCGAACGTTTACCTTCCAACATGACAACGACCCGAAGCACACAGCCAAGAGAACAAAGGAGTGACTTCGGAGAAAGTCTGTGCATGTCCTTGAGTGGCCCAGCCAGAGCCCAGACCTGAATCCAATTGAACATCTGTGGAAAGAGCTGGAAATGGCTGTGTACCGACGCTCCCCATCCAACCTCACGGAGCTTGCAAGGATATGCCAAGAGGAATGGGCAAAAATGTCCAGAAACAAGTGTGCCAAGCTTGTAGCTTCTTTCCCAAGACGCCTTGAAGCTGTAATCGCTGCCAAAGGTGCAGCAACCAAGTATTAGGCTAAGGGTGTGTACAGATATGTAACCCCTAAATAACCTATTTTTGTCAGTAAAATAAAATTGCATATTTTCTAAAAACCTGTTTTCACTTCGTCATTATTGGCTATTGTGTGTAGATGTTTGAGGCAAAAAATGAACTCAATCTATTGTAGTATAAGTGTGTAACGTAATAAAACATGGAGAAGGTGAAAGGAGTGTGCAGACTTTCTGGCTTGACTGTATATACTGTTACCACAAATAAAATGGCTGCTGCCACTAATTTATTGTTATTTTGCATTAATTTTTCAGGGGACAGGTCTTTTGCCGTCTTTTTGTTTCTGCGATCAGCTGTGTGTGTGAGGAGTATCCAGACTGCAAACCATGTGATGGTGAAAGAGTCAGACCACGTTTACCACTCTGAAGCATTCGAATGGCTTTCACATTAGTGCAAGCAGCTTTGCAGAAAACATTATTGGCGTTATGTCATCAAGCAATACTTTGAAGGTTAAACATTCAAATCAGGATGATGAACCATATGTATCCTGGGACACTTCATCATTTAGGGGTTTGAGGAAGTCTGTATTATTGTGGAGTCTTAAAGGATCCTCATTTTGACCGACTTGAAATGAGCAGCTTTAGAAATTCTGACCTAACAAACCTCATAGTGGTTAAGATCTTCCATCAGCATGTTCTGTGTTCCAGTAAGCACCACGGAAACGAGCATGGAGTTTTATTCTGGAATTACAGCAGAGGTTAACTTATCCCAACCCGTATCCAGCATTGCTGGTTCTGAACTACACTTCCCATAATCACTGTGACATATTAGTACACAAAGCTACCTGGAGCTACCAGAGAGCTAACCAAACAATTATTATTATGTTATGCTACCATATCCAATATATGTTTTGTGTTAAAATAATAGTACAGGCTTTAAAATTGAAAATATGTTGTGAGGTGACCCTTTATTGAGATGGACCCTTTAATCATTACACTCTACAGAAGCCTATTAAATATTGTTTATGTTTGTGTATTTAGTGCATATATAATTAGGAAATCTGCTTGTACACACAGCACATTCATTAACCCAGGTGATTGTACACTCCTAAATGGAATAATACTTAATGTTTTGTGACTAGTTGCTCATAAGTTTAGGATAGGTCAATTGTCCTCGATTAATCAATTTGCCTCCCTTCTATGCAAACCATGAAAATCCTTGGTTGCAATACACTTATGAGCGCAATCAAATAATAAAAAAAAGGCCTGTGTTTATGGAGATAAGAGATAAACAGTTGTCATGGAAGCATTACCAACAGAGGGGTAAGTGGATAGCCCACAAAGCGGAAGTATTTCTTCCAGTTGACACATAGCAATAAAACCAGACAGAGGCGGCAGCCAGCTGTTAGCTGAGCAGGCGTTGCGCGTTGCCATAGGGACCGCAACACAATGACGGACAAGAGGCTGTGGCAGGAGATAGAGGTGGTCAATCCATGACTCAAGCAGCTGATAACCGCCGTTCAGACCATCCGGGCCCCCGTTTAGCCGCCGATCACTATTTTAAGAGCCCGATAAAAAAAAAGGGGGGACCATTCATAACAAACAGGTTTCTTTGGTGATAGTGACGGACATTCCTCACCGTGTATCTTTGTTGTCTGGTATGAAAAAGAGTGGTCCCCTTTGTGCCTGTTAAAACTGTCTTTGGAGATAATCCCAGATGTGAGAGGAGATTGAGGAAGGTTTAGCATTTTTACATTTTGTCGCTCGTTAAACGCAGCCACAGATAAGCGGCGCGCTCGAACAACAAGCACGGCGCGTAGTCGGGTAGCGGGTGCGTGAAGCTCGAAAGTGACTCGTCAAGCCGTGAGTACGTACGTGATATCACGCCGCAGCAAATTCCCCGTAAACGCTGAAGGTAGTCCCACATCTGAATCCATTGTCCTTCACACTTTCATGGGCACATTGCTTTTATGTGCTTATTGTACATGCCGTGTAAGTCATAAATCTCATTTTTGTAAGCATTTTTTTCCATTATTCTCTTATTTTGAATTAGCACCTTGCTTTATTTGCTGTGCAGACATTCATTCAGTCCCTTATGTTACCTTTAACCTTTGTGCCCATGTAATTGCACTGTAATAACATAGATATGTGTTGTGAAAGTGAATCTCAAACACACGGTTATTAACGTAGAATAAAAGCGCGCAGTTTCAGCAATACCTTTAATAACTGAAGGCATTTTATCTTATTAACATTATATTCATTTTATTTTGCTTTTCCTAGTGGAAAAATATTAAAATTTATAAATAACAAACAGGAACGCTTTATAGATTAATCTTTTGTGCTTTGCATCCTCTCATATATTTAGACAGCTTATATGATCATTTTTTATTTATTTTTATTTATTTATTTTTTACAGGCATTTAGCAGACGCTCTTATCCAGAGTGACTTACACAACTTCTTATTACATTTATCCATTCATACAGCTGGATATATACTGAAGCAATTCAGGTTAAGTACCTTGCTCAAGGGTACAATGGCAGTGTCCTACCTGGGAATTGAACCTGCAACCTTTTGGTTACAAGTCCAGTTCCTTAACCATTATACTACACTGCCGCCCCTATCATGTAGTAGAGTATTCTGGAGGCAATTGTAACAGGGGTCAATTGTAACACAATTTTTTGTTACAATT
>CM056387.1:37462326-37512326 GCA_029718625.1 Synaphobranchus kaupii
CGCTCTCCTCCTCTCTTTCTATCCCTCTGCCCCCTCCTCTCTTTCTCTCTCCTTCCATCTCCCTCTCTCTCTATCCTATACTCTCTCCTTTCTCCATCCTTCACCATCCCTCCCTCCCTCTTTCCCTCCTCTCTCTCTCTCTATCCTTCACCCTCCCTCCCTCTCTCCTTTCTCTCTCTCTATCCTTCACCCTCCCTCCCTCTCTCTCTCTATCTGTCACGTTCCCTCCTTCTCTCTCTCTCTCTCTCTCTCTCTCTCTCTCTCTCTCTCTCTCTCTCTCTCTCTCTGCAGTACAGATGATGGAACATGCTGATCACAGGTGACATGTCATTGTTTGCAGTGTGCAGTGTTTGTGGTTCATCATTATTTTAAGAGTGCCATGTAGGTGTCAGCCCCTCCGCTAACGGAGACAGGCCGTCTGCGGGAGGCGGGCCCTCGCCCTGTCACGGCGCCTCACCGCCAGGCGCTTTGCTGCCGCGCGGAGCGGAGCTGAGCTGAGCCGAGCCGAGCTCTCCCTCGGCAGCGAGCGGGGCTCACAGAGCGCTCTTTACAAACACCGGCGACTTTATCCAGCCGTCGAAATGCCATCCACATTTATGAATATATTTCCGTAATACGATTCCCTCGAAACCCCGCACATGCTTGGCTGTGTAACAGGGGCTGGGGGGGCTAACGGTGTACAGAATTATCATTTTTAGACATAATGTCAACAAGTGAGGATGATTTTTTTTTGTGTTGTTGTTTTTATTCAGCTGTTGTGTGCGCTTGTTATTTCATAAGAAGCCCAAGTGGGACCGGACAGAAATAACACGCTAACCATGTTTCTGCTGCGGTAACTCTAAACCACAATGTTGCAGGTTCAACACGTCGGTGTGACCTTGCCGTTGCATCCTTTGTTGCACAATACTGAGTCTGATATCTCAGAGAAAGGAATAGACACACACACACACACACACACGCACACACACATATGTAACAGCAGCAAGATATAAGGAAAAGAGCAACATTATAACAGTATCCTCTTTGTGAAGTTTCTCCAAAATGTTGAGTGTTTATTGAGTATTTATTGTGCAAGTGTTTTGACCATTACCGCCCTAAGGTGATGTGCAGGTTAAATAAAAACAGCATATACAGTCTATTTACACACAAGGTCAGGACTCCTAAAATGCTGTAGAATATGAAGTAGCATTTAGTGGATCATTTGAAAAAATGTAATGTATATAAACTGCTATGGAAAAGGTTGTCTCCGAAACAAATCAATGAAGGAACCAACATAGCCGTGATGTTTAAATTTCACAATTTCAATCTTACTTCACCGGAATGAATACTTGTATTTTCTTTAAATCATAACAGTGACACAATTCTTCGGCATTCTTGTGCCGATATAATCGCACGGATATAACATTGCAGCGCAATTGCTGGAGCGTTACCTGCCAGCTGGGAAGCCGCTGTGGCAGGCCAACAAACCAGTGTGGGTAGTAATATGAAATTGATAGAGGCTAAATGAAAATGGCTAACTTGTTTGCAACCCCTCTGTTCTCTTCTCACAGTGGAGTTTTTTTTACGCCATTGAGATACAGTGTATCTAAGGATTTCGCTATTTGTATGGCTTTAGTCAAGCTGACAGAATATAAAGGATCACAATGGGAAAATCAATCCCTTCGACTGGGCTGAGCCGCATGCGATATTCTGTCTGAGAAGGCGTCGTTTGAAATGCAATCATTTAGGCCACTGGACGAGATATGACGCCCAATTCCGCCGTCAGTCGTCGGAACGGCGGGACTTCTTGCGTCCCGGGGCTTTGAAAGGAGCACGTGAGCCTTTTATCGGTTTCATTTCAGGGCAAAAATAAATAAAAAATTTTATGAACGAAACAATTCCTGAAATTGCAGCGCAGCGCAAAACCGTGTGCGTGCACTCTCCACCAATGTTCATTAGCCTCCGTTAACATTTGACACTCAGTCTGGACACATTATAAATCCCCCCCCCCCCTCTTTCTCTCTCTCTCTCTCTCTCTCTCTCTCTCTCTCTCTCGACGGCGAAAGCCCCGGCTCTGGAATACACAGGAATAAGGCGCTTTGTGCTCAAAGTTAAATAGCCGGCATTGTGCAAACGCGGGGATGGAGAGCACAAAGCAGCCAACTGAATACTGAGATATGGAAAACAACAAAAGGATGGAAACTGGATTTGTCTCCTGTTTTTTCTCTCTCTCTCTCTCTTTCTCTCTCTCTCTCCCTCCCTCCCGCCTTCCTCTCTCCCTCCTCTTCCTGGTGTCAGAGGGAGAGGCATTGGGCTTGAGGGGAGGGGAAGTAATCAATGATTTAAACAATAATGCGGCGCTCTGTATTCCCCGTCACACTCTCTCTCGCTCGCCGCTCTGGGGGCTGTCACACACTGTCACCGCGGAGACGGCTCATCCCCGCGCACGCCGCTACTCCATCTTGTAGCTGTCGGGCGAGGGGGGCCGCCCCCCCTCTTCCCCCCCCGCCGCGCCTTTCCCGCCGCGCCTCGTCCCGTGTGGCGCTCCATGTTAATACGCCCACGTCCTTACGGCTCCGCCCCTCCCACGGCTCCCCCCGCCCGCCCCCAAAATTGCGCCCTTACTGCGTTAACACACCTGTGTCGCGTCTCTCTGTCCCGCCCTCTATGCTATTTCCATTATTTAGGTTTTACATGTCAGCAGTTGCCTGGGAACCATTTTTCAAGTTTTCCGGTTCCCCCAGTGGAAGTGAGGAAGTGTCGGACGATGTGGCGCCCCCGTGTAAGCGCTTGGGCGTGCCGAGCACGTACCGAGCGCTTGGCCTTTTGCGGGAATCGATTCGGGCACACTCGGCTCGGCTGGCTAAGCACTTTCCCAGGGTTTCGTTTTGTTTGGCGAAAAACGCCCCAAATGACAGTTAATATGCAGACACTGCCTTTTCCCTACACCCCCCCACCCCCGGTGGGACACGTAACAGCACAATGTCTTTTGCTTTAAGGGTTTTCTTAACATATTAAAGCAGTTAGGATCTGTAGACCCCAGTAGATTCATATTTTAAATGGATATGATAACTGTAGTGCCGGAGCATAATATATGCTGGTGAGTGACAGAGCCCGTCAATTGTGTATAATGTCTGCTGGGGAAAGTAATAGCACTGATAATAATACCGCTTGGGCCATAAATTTACCCTGGGTCCTTATGAGCATGTGTAAACACATGTTTATCTGCATATAGATGTTTGTGTGTCATGTGAGTGCTGGTGCTAGCATGACTCATACAGCTTTGGAGGTGGAGAAAAAAGTGAATGATGACTCCTGAGAGAGCGAGAAATAGAGAGAGAGAGAGAGAGAGAGAGAAGAGAGCCGCTACTGTGCGTTGAACCCAAGCTGATTCGCACGGCTGACAACGTGAGCTGGATCGCATGGTCGATGGCCGAGGTAGAGCCAAAGCCACCCAAGGTGGGCGAGACGCGAGAGGGGCGCGGTAGTTCCACAGCGTGCTTCATGTTGTGAAGTCTGGCCAGTAGTCTGGCTATAAAGAGACGCAGCCTCAGATGAGGTCAGACAGGGTGGAGAGGTGGGAGGGGGTCAATTTTCACCAGAGCCCAGTCACAAAGGATGAGCTAGGGCTAGGGTTAGGGCTAGGGCTAGGGCTAGGGTTAGGGTTAGGGTTAGGGTTAGGGTTAGGTAAGGATGTTGCCTTACATTGTTGTTTGTGAGCTCCCTTTCCATGACAGCCTATAACGCCAACCTTCTACGGATTACTTGATTGATTTTATACTAGGTTGCAACAACCATTGCCCAAGAGTGAGGGCCAAAGCTTCAATAAACCGGCATCAGATTTCCCATAGCAACAGTGTTGGGGAAACTCGCGCAAGAAAGGTCCGGTTGTGTCGATCGCATCTGGCCAGTGTTGAGTCACAGCATCTGGCCAGTGTTGAGTCACAGCATCTTTGTAAGACTGACAGATCATCAGGCCAACAGTTAGGAAGGAGCAACCGTGCACTCTCTCAAAGAAACCCATCGAGCCAAAGACTCATTACCCATGTGCATTTCCCCCCCCCCTTCACCCACCCAGGATTTGACTCGCATTTAGAAATGTCAGCTCAAATTGGGCAAATGTGAGGAGCAAATTAAATCTGTCACGTCTGGTTTGCATGTGCTCGACAGGAATCCGTTAGGAGGCGCCAGGCCTCTCTGCCTGGACTCTAATCACATCCTCAGTGATGGTGCCTTCAGCAAGGCGTCAAGGCGCCTTCGGTGACACGACCCAAAAGCGGCCGGAGTCCTGACTAAAGTTCAGAGGTCACACAAACCTCCTTGTCCCTGTCCTCGGGAAACAAGCAAAAAAAAAAAAAAAAAGGGAAAAGGAAAGCCCAGAAATCAATGGTTCAATATCCAGGACCATGCGCTGGAGCCAGAGAAGGGAGATGTTATCCCCCCTAAAGCAGTAATCCCAGCACCATCAGTCAGGAAGCTGGAACCGGGGAGGTCAGGGGGGGTCAGAGGTCAAGGGTCGACCAACCAGCAGGGCATGTTGCACGGTCCTTTGCCCATCCTCTGTGGCCTGGAGGATGGTTAAAACCTGTGATTACTGAGAGCAGAGAGCAAAGCTCATCAGTCAAGGTCATTTTGGGTTATGAAGTGACTCGCGCGGCGGGGCGGAGCTCGGCGATGCAAGACCGCCGTGCTGCCCAGGAGCCTGGGGTCACAGGGAGTCCGAAGGGTCAACCGCTTCCTCTGGTCCCTTCTGGAGGACCTGAGGACTGTCCCGGCCGCTCTTTGTTTGATCACGTCGCTCCAACGAGAATGTGCAAATCTAATGGCCTCCTCTCAGAATCGGCACTTGGAGAAGGGCGATGCAGTCCATGGATAAAGACCCTTGCATTGAAACACAAGCCCTGTCAGAGCTTGTCCTGAAAATTAAAAAAAGCTTTATTTAAAATCACAATGCGATCCACTTTAAAGGTTATTTCATCTTCCTTGTCAATCAAAAGTGAGTTGGCATTTCACATTGTGTTTTACTGTTTAATTTGCCCACCGAGCTTCCCTTCAGTGCAAAGACAACACAGTCTCCTTTTGGCTTACAGTATATCAGCACTGTCAATTCGTCTAACTTGCTGTAGACACTGGTTTCTATCCAGGCCTTTGGACATTTTTCTGTCTTGTATCTTTGACTTGGCCCTACCCTTTGAATGGAATCCTCTTACTTTCTGCTTACAGATATCTTTGTTTTAATTATTTGTAAACTTTTCATTCTAATGAATGATTAATAAGTTAAAACACGCTAAAGAAGTTCCAGGAGAACAGAAGTATTGTTTGATCTCTTGAAAAGAACATGTCCAAAGAGAGGAAACCCCAATTCTTGCCAGTCATGGCCGCCTTCTCCCTCTCCCATGACACACCCTAGCCGTCCGATACCCCTATACTAGAACCAGGAGGAAATGAACAGCAGCAATGCAAATACAGCAGGACACAAATGAACAAGGGCGCTCACTTAGGGGAAGCAAGTTCCTTGGGTCAAAGGTGAAAGGTCGGAGAAGGCAGGCGCGAATCTCACGAAAGTGCGGAGCACTTCTGAAGGTTGAAATGAATGTGAACCGAGAAATAAATTAAAAAAATAAAGAAGTAATGAACTTGAGATGAAGCGAGTCTACATTCGCATTCATAGTTCTATCTTTGCCCCTCCCCCGTTGAGCCCAAATGATGTGTAAAATGAAAGGGCCTCTCTTAAGGAGATTAAAGTCAGCAATTAAACCCTAATTAGGTGTAATGACTCTCAGGAACTCAATGCAGTAATTAAGTTTTTGGTTTGCACTGAAAATGAGCCCCGTATATCTGTTGGGCAGAAGTTGGCATTTCAGAGAGTGTATCTATCTTGCACTGATGCTATTATTTACTTTTTTTTATTTGGATTTCACCTGCTGTAATTAAAACCACCCAGCCTTGTTTAGAGGTTTGTTTTAATGAAAATTGTCTCTCCTATTCGCCCCGATTTTTAAGCCACCGATCATGCCTCTGGAGCCAATGCGGTGCCACCTGCACCCTAATAACATGCACTGAACTGAAGCTAATGTTGCTCCCCCAGTGCACACACCTGTAACTATTTTACAATCTACAGGCCACACGGTAGTACAGGAGAGCCAACCCTGATTGGAGGAGTGGTATGTCACTCAACTGGTGGACACATGGTGCATCAGTGGGAGGGGGCTTATACATTAGTAACCAGAGCGACCATGATTGAAGTAATCCCATCATACCCATTCTGCCATTGTCATCTAATTAAGCACGTTCTATTGTGACATAGCCATTGTTGAACCTCTCCAGTGCACTCCTAGTTCTGATTGGCTGTTGGCATCACTCAGGCACTAACCTGCGGATGTTCTGACGAAATGGCCCGGACATAGCAAACACCTTCGTCAGCTAAGCCACTCGGGAGGCCTAAAACGATCCGCTGTAATTGAAAAGTAACCAAAACGGTTAAAAACTTTGCTCATAACCTCTATGAATATGTGAACATATGGAAAGCTATGAATATTAAATAGCTTATTTAATATTTATAAAAAAAACCTGGTTTAATTCATCCAAACCAAATTGAGAAGCAAAAATGACTATATACATGGAGGATTCCATTAAAAAGGCTTCCGATTTAAAACTCTCTCCTCCCCATTATGTTTATACTGCGCTAATGGCGAAACATGAAGGATGGAGAAAGCGCGGGATGTCGGGCACATATTTGTAATTGTCCTTGTAAGGCCACTTTATTCTTAGTTTGCTCCATTTCATATTTCACTTTGCGTAAATGAGGAACGGTTCATGACTTGCTGGGCACCGGGACAATGTACAATAAACAATGCAATGCACCGTCGTATAGTTACTCCCCCTTGTTAGCTAAGGATGTTCCTGGTTTCTGTAAGGCTCGGAAACAGGGGAACCGGTACCCTGACAAGAAGCAGCATGAAAGCCGCATTCTGAGACGTAATGCCAGGGAGAGAATGCGATACTGCGTTTTGTGAGTTACATGGTCGATGGCGATATTCAAAGCCATATTGCAGCAGCTAGGGTCTCCAGCTGTGGCTGCAGTGTTTCGCTGTTTTTAATGGATAATGAGAGCCAGTGATGGGGCACAATACACACTGCTGAACGACAGGGATAATGTCAGCAAGGGAGAATAATTACACCAGCAGTTATAATAATAATAGTAGAATAGTAGTCAGTAGTTATATCAACAGCATAGGGAGATTATAATTATTTACTCTCCTCCTTCTTCTTCCAGTTGTTATTATTATTAATATTATTACACAGTAATATTTTAGGAGGTCACATGAATCAGATCCTTACTCATTTCAGTGCATCCCAAGGTTAAAGCAGTGAGATGACAGTGTGTCTGCATTCTTCCACATGGCCCTGCCCTTCCCTTCCCCGGCTTAATAATGTTTGCACATTTGACAGACTGGAAGACCGAAGCTCCCTTTAAAAATACATGAAGAAAAAATAAGAAACCCCCCCATCCCACCCCACCCCACCCGACCCCACCCACCTTACCCAGGCCGCCCCCCAGCCCCCGACCCCCGTCCCCCGTGGACCCCAAAGGGCCACTGTCCACCTCGGCTCCGTCTGCCCTTGTTTGGAGAGAGGCTTTAAAGGGGAGGAAATGAAAAGCCGCTGGCAGCCTCCGTAGCCTGAACGGGTGACTAATATCCTGTGTGTCAACGGCGAGGGCCGCCTCGCAGGGAGAGGGCCCTATCTGGCCGCCATCTCCCGCCGGCACAATGGACCGGGGGCCTGATAAGAGCCGTGCTGTGACATTGGACAGGCAGATAATCGCAGGCCACTTTCAGCGCTCCTTAATGGGGGCCAATAGACCCGCTTGTTTAAAGTGACCGCGCCTCTCGTCGCCCCTCTCATCTTCTTCTGTGGTTTTATAAACCTGGGGGGGGGGGGCAGGGATGTGGTGTTCCTACTTGGAAAAAATGTACATGCTCATGAAGGCAGGTGAGTTTTAACAGAACAAAACAAATGGTGTAATGATGTATATTGCAATCTACAGTATATTATGCATACAGCAATGCATGTAATTATATACCTATGTCTTGTATATTGTAATATGTAAATGTAATATAATGTATATATATATATAGTATATATGTATACTATGTATATATATATATAATAATAATAATAATACCTTTTATTTATAAAGCGCTTTTCATCGTAAGAAACAATCCCAAAGTGCTATTTACAGGAGTGCATATATATACATATATATATATATGTATGTATATATTTAACATGGATTGAATGTTGGTTTGTAATAAACTTTGTTCAAAACTCATTCATTATGAAAATCACAAATACGTTAAAAGTGTGTTTTATCTTATCCGCGTAACTTTGAGCTTGCAAAATGCCTTGAGTGTTATGGGGGGTTATGGGGGGTTATGGGGGTTGGGAGGGTGGGGTGCTCTATTTCTTTGACCCACGGATGGCCGGGTTCCTGACCGCGGTCGTGTCTAACTGATGAGCCTTAATTTCTGTGATAATGACCTTCTCCACAGGGGTGGAGAAATTAATCTGCATCCATTGACACTCACATTTTCAGAATGCAAATCACCGTAATGAAATACAATTAATTTATCCCGTTCACAGTAGAAAGTGTATGATAACTTCTCAGCTTGCCGTACGTCACTTTATCTATCTTTTTATGAAATGCTGTATATTACAGTGACATTACATTAATTTAGCATATGCTTTTATCCAAAGCGACATACAGTAAGTGCTTATCGAAGGTCATTGAAACAACTACAAACAGGTCAGATGAAGTACAATTTTATCATAGAGTAGCAGCTTTCCATAAACATGAACATGCAGTCTGGTTCACACAGTAAGCTATGGTTAATACTTAAGGCTAAGCAGTAAGACACGATAAACTACAACATCACAACCGAGACACTAGCTACAAGTACTAGTAGAAGTAATTGTAAGGCAGTGGTCCCCAGCCCTGTTCCTGGAGATCTGTTCCTGTATGTTTTCATTTCAACCCTAACGTGGCACACCTGATTCTACTAATTAGCAGCTTAACGAGATCTCTAGCTGTTGAATGGGCTGTGCTTTGTTAAGGTTGGAGTGGAAACCTACAGGAGGGTAGATCTCAAGGATCAGGGCTGGACACCATACTACCCTTATTTCTGCTTTGCCAAAATAATGATCATCATCAAATGTGTTACTATTTGGGGACCACACCATGGTAAGCAATCTCTCTATGATTAATTATGATTAATAACGCAGTTATTCATAGGTAGTATCCCAGGGTTTGTGAAGGTATCAAATCGGACTCATTCACAGCCTGCACAAAGACACACAATATTAACAGTATGCACACAGTATAAACTGAAAGGATGCTCACTATGGATAAAAACATAAACATTTGGTGCCATTCCATTTTATTATGCTGTAATGGTGTTTAGAAACATGTTTGGACTTAACCTCACAATGTCGAAATAGTGTGAGTGAAATATAAAATACAATTATATCATTTAACAAATTACCTTTCAAGAGTTTTTCAAGTACACACACACACACACACACACACACACACACACACATATGCACACACATAAATTCAAAGCAAGGACAAACCTTACAACAGGACATATATCAATCTTGAAAGATATATTTTCCAAAGAAGGCCTTTTATTAAAGTGGGTAAAGGTAAATGGAGGTTAATCTAAGCAATTCCTCTGTCATTAATTATATTTTTGTAAGATCCGCTGCCTACTGTAGAGTAACTGAAATGTTAATCAAAAGTGATGGCAAATTCATCTGTCTTTCTGATTTAAAATATGTCACTATGCCATTTCAATGCACTTTAGCCCCCAGTTCATATTAGTTAAAGATTAATAATTTTCTACAGGTCTACATAAATCCTAAATAATTGCTATCTTACACTCCAGTTACTCTCATAAACACAAAGACAACCAATCGACAGCAGTGTTTTACATTGGCTTTACGGCCTCACAGAGCAATTATTTCAAATTTATATTCCAAAAACATTTTAATGCAGGTTGAAACTATTTGTCTGCATTAGGATCTAGTGTAATGTGAGAATTTTCAGGTCTCTGGCTTGCCGACACTTCAATGGTAATTATTGTTATTAGCATCATGGTTGAAATCACTCTACAAGGGTATGTCAGGGCACTTAAACCTTGTAAATGCCACAGAAAAGATGATTGAAGCAGAAAATGCTTTACCGCAAGCTCCAAAAGGGCAATAAAATATATTCCTCCCTATTTGTTTCTCACACCGAGGAAATATTCCGTTAATACAGTATAGTAATTCGTTTAGACCTCTATTGCACAAAAGTGCTTGATGCTATTATAGTATTATTGCTTAAAGCGTGAGGCAATATTTTTTTTCATAAATAGGCCTGTTTCTAGGATGTTTAAGATATATATCAGTATGGGTAAATGTGATTTGTTAGAAGCAAAACATGGTTTAAAAGATGTTGAAAGGAGATATTATTAGCCATGGCAGGGGTGGTGGGGGGTGGAGGAGGGGAGGGGGGGGGGGGCAAAACACGCACTGAGGCATCATGTCACTTTCAGGGAGAAATAAAAAGACATACAGTGGGCATCACATCGAATCATTCTCACAGTCAGAGGCGGCCCTGTAATTGTGATGTTGACCAATCTTTGTGGGCTGGAGGTGGTGATTTATTCCAGGGCCCTGCAGCCACCACAGGGGGAAAAAAAAGCCATTGTGCTTCAGCCCGGCTATTACTGGTTAACACTTCACTCACCATGTGAAGCACGAGGGCCGCTGGAGTGTGCCGCGATTCCCGCGACGACAAGCGCCGCCTGCACAAAGGGAGGGAAAAATCACGGGGGAGAAAAAAAGAATTTTGGATCGGCGATGTGTTTTTAAACCAAATAATTCCGCTTTGAGTCTGCAGGGAGCGCTCCTGTTCACGCTGATTTGCCTCCTAAAAACTGAGAAACGGTTGACTGGACTCATCTTTTTAAAAAACTTGTTTAGGAATTTGTGTTTTTTTTACAGTATCAATATCAACCTTTTTTTTCCTTCTTTTTTTTTTCCTTCTTTTTTTTACTTCTGCAGAACAGAAGTCAACCGGCACTACACACCAAACGTATAAAATGGCGCCGTCCACCTTCAACTTGCCACACACTTCAGGAACTAGTAACTAGCCACCTGATGACAAACATTGTTTTTGAAGCCATGTGTGAATTTTCAGAGTAATTAAAGGGGGGGTGGAGGGGGAGGGGGTGGTGTTCATGCTGTAGTCCGCCCCGGGAGCGACTCTTGAACAGTGACCTTCTACCTAGGCCGATTCGCGGACAGACGTGTCCGAAGCTTCTGCTGGAGGTGTGGTACTTAAAGGCGCCCCGATTTCTCCGGCAACATCGGGCATCAAGATGGCAGCTGATAATTCAAATCCAATCTGACGGGACAGGATTGTTGTGTCTTATCAGATAAAGCCATTGTCCCCGTTTCCTTTTACTACAAACTTAAAGGAGGGGGGGGGGGGGGGGGGGGGTTGGTCAGGGTGAGTTGGGGGGGGGGGGTGTTATAATTTTTTTTTTTTGTCTGAGCTGATGATTGAAAAAGAGTGACTTGAATTACGGCAGCGTGACGTGACAGTCTACATGCAAAGGAGGGGATTAAAAGAGGAAAACATGGAAGGGGCGACGTGAAGAGGAAGTTCATTCCTAAAACAAACAGTGTTGGCTTTGATTTACACTGGGGGCTGTTCCTTTAATAATTTATGGCCGGATGAATTTATGGCCCTGTCTGGGCTAGCTGCGAAATCTGAATTGCCAAATAATTCGATTTTAGCGCAAAGCTTATAAATTATCTTCTGATTTGTCCGGGCCTGTTTGTCAGCTGCCTTACGCTTCGGGTCAACGGTGGCATTTGCCTGTTTGTCTTTTAATTGCTCTTCCTCAGTCATATAGATGAGTGTTGATGCCTGGCGAGTGAGTAGGGGCGAGGGAGTACCTAGGGGTACCTTTCTATGAAAGTGCCACGCCGGTGATAGATACTGTAGCCACAGCCATGGCACCGGATGACAAACGCGCACACTTTAAAATTATCCAAAGCCGGAATATGAGAAAGCTATCCACGTTACATTTTTTCTTTTGTTCCCGAAACAAAATTTCTGACTGCTGCCGAGTGCTATCTCACAATATGACAAAATATGCATCTGGTTCAAAATAAACACAGATTGATTGTTATAACACAATTCAAATGATGAGAGATGGCAGATTAACCCCCTTTCCTCTCAGTCTGGTTATTAAAATTATTATTATTAAATGCTATTGTCTAATTAAAATGGCCGTTGTGGGTTGTAAGAACTTATATCCTTCATGCGCCACGCTGAACATAAAAGTTTAAATTTCATTTAAAGGTAATATTTATACAAACCAGCAATCATAAAGTGATACTGTTCACGTAATGTTTTGATGCATAGATAAGGCAAATCTCTCCTGCTCCACTAACGAATGCCATCCACTAATGAATCTCCTTAAAGCTGTGTGATTCGTACAGATCCACATCAAGCAAGCCAGCCAGTCCCACCTCTTTTAAAGCAAAGCCGTTTTCTCTTGACCCAAATGCCTCTTCAGTGTTTTCACATGCCTGCCAGTGTGATGTCGTTCTGTCAGGTTAAATACACTCAGACGTGAGCCGCCACAGCCCTTTGATTAAAGCCGTAGGACAGAGGGAAGCAGAGGTGGATGAGTAGCCCCTAACCCTTTGCAGCTGAGAGCCGGCCTGTGTGGAGGACTTTATTGCAGCCTGCGATATTTCGCTGTGACATTTTGCTTCGGCTGGTGACACGAGCAACCGTGTGCGAGCGACCGTAAAAAGTAAGGGTGTGGTCAACCATCTTCTGTTCCTTCTAGAAGTGCGCATACACGTGGCTTTGAAGGCCAGGTGAACGCATTCGCGGACGGCAGGTGGTTTTCGAGCGTGTGACATGGGCCCTCCCGTAAAACTCTGATGGAGTCACGTGACCGCCACAACAACAGCGTGACGGGGCTACTCAGGGGACACGCGTCCTAACAGGACAAAGGTGTGTTCTTCTCCCGAATCATTCCCTTCTCGGTATGTTCACCATGACATATCACTTGCATTAACTGTTATAATGCAGGTAATCCGAGTAAATTGAAAGAAAAATCAGCATTAAACAATTAATGAACCCGTGAATTTAGAAATATTTTGTCTGTGTATACTACCTATGATTTATTACTCCATTGCGTGAAAAATACTGCATTTTTTATTTTTTTTTGGTTTTATTTCTACGCTACTTTTCTTCAAACTGTATTTGCAAAATGGAGAAATGAGGTTAATCGAGTATTAAAACGACGCAGTCGGGCAGAAGCTGCTGTTTCATTACACAAACAGCAGTTTAGTAAAATCTATGAGCGGTGATGTGCCAGGCAGGCCATAGCCCAGCCCGTTTCCCATGGTAAATCACCAGCCATCTCTGACGAGGGAGACTCCTTCCCTCAGCCAAGACTGGAATTTGCTATATCAGACGGCTAGCAGCTCGCTTCGACGTATTCAAACCCAGGTGGCTGCCGTCGAGGACCGGACCCGTTCATTAAGAGCTGGCAGTGCCAGCGTCATGGCGACATGTTTAAAATGCAGGGGATGCTGATGAGTGAGTTATTCCCATCAGTTTGTTTTAGATAAGATGCTAAACACTGCCGAGGGCATAACTGTCTGCCACTGTGCTACGCCGGGCCTCCTGCTATGCATAGTTGGTGTCGACATTAGAGCCAGATTCCTGCCTGGCCGGGAACAAACACCCCACTAAATTGCTATACTTATTGACAGTTCTCGTGTAGTCTCAATGGCAATCTGAGGTGGTATCCATCATTTATATTAGAATATGGTGACTAGACATTATGCATAATGATTATTTTGTGATGAGTATGCACAGCTTTTCCCCACTATTCCCATGGAAGCAGCTCAGGTTTTACATGGTGGTAGAGGGCCCTCTAGTTCTAGTTTTTTTGTTGTTGTTTCTTTTTAATGTAGGGGATATTTTCAAAAGGAAGAATGTATGAGAAGGAATGTTAGCTGTGATATTTTTAGACTGGTGTTGGGAAAATATTGAACAGTTATATAGTATGTCAGCTGGAAATGGGATATTTTGATTTATATTTTGGGGGAGAAAGCAAAAGGATCTGGCGACATAGTTAATTGTGGAACATCCCAATCAGGCGGTTGCGAGCAAACCGACAGGGAATCAGCTGGTGAGCGACTAACAGCAGAGATACCACTCGATTACCCCTTCCTTTGATCACAACTCGCTGTGGGGTCCTCTGTGTTGATCTGCGCCACAGAGCGTAATGCTAACCCCGCTGAAACAGCGCCAAGAGGCTGTCAGCATTGAGCTCGAGAAGACAACAAACGTTCCTGTAGTTTCTTTGTGAGACTCGCGCTCTTCCATGTCCCCGTGCCACGCTGGGCGCAAGCTCCTTCAGTGTGACACGGCCTTTAAAGTGGACGATTATCAAAAGCAGGTGCCATTACGGGTCAGAGTAATGAGTTAGTGTCCACGGAGCCTCGCGCTAGGACACTCATTAAGTGTTTTCCTCTTGCTCTCTCTCTCTCTCTCTCTCTCTGGCACACCGTCTGGCCGCTTGTGTCACAGTATATTGATTTCATGTGGTTTCTTACTTTCCCTCTCGCTTTTCTCATTTTATGTCTATCTCTTTTTCCCTTCGCCGGAGTTTACTAGTTCAAAACGTTTTTTTTTGTCTAAATCGTCATATCTGGTTGTCAGAAAAAAAGCGCACGATGATGTAGGCGAAATCCATTTGCCACCGTTAGTTCATTAATCACTCGTAGATGAACATCTATAGCGCTGTGTCAAAGAAAATATTTCTAATTGATAAGTATTTAATGTCCTCGTTGTTCGAAGTAAAGATTTTTTCTCTCTGGTGATATTTAATGACATATCCATCAACAGTATCTTTGAATGCAAGAAAATGGATCCACTCGTGATTAAAACTCAAAGACTGTGTCAGGTGTTTATGATTATCGAAATGAAAAGTGTTAAAGGGGAATTCCACCGAATAACAACATTAACCTTACTCAACAGATCAAGGCGCAATTGTGCATACATATGTGCATTTTCGTTTCCAAGAACGACACTCGTTAAGTTATCGTATAAACCTTCATTTACAGCAAGTTGGCCTGGGGGAATTGTATCCAATGGCAAGATGCTAATTGTTAGAATTGTATCCAATGGCAAGATGCTAATTGTTAGAATTGTATCCAATGGCAAGATACTAATTGTTAGCATTGCTCCAATTCAGGATTTACAATAATTTAGCTACAACGGTGAGACCAGGACATCTTAACATACTATTTCGGGGGTAAGTAAAACAATTTCAAAATTTTCGAAAACTATCCATTTAAGGCTCTTTTTTGTGGCTGGCCAAAACAATCTGTGAACGGAAATATCGACAGCAAAAGTTACAAATTTGTAAAAACTACAGTTGGGTGGGTAAGTTGAATTTGAGATGGGCCTACCACCCATGCTATGTGAGGGAGGCGTGACTGAACTCACAAAGAGGGGAAGAGAAACTGGCTGCGTCCCAATATTCTTCACTCCTCACCTCCTTTCCTCCACTTGTCTCCTCCCCGGAAGTATGCAAAACTGCCTGTACATTACAAGTACAAGTAGTTGCATGTAAAGTATGTATCTGACAGTGTGGTTCACGTCGAGACATTAATTAATATGTAACCATTAATATGCAATTAGTATCTATTTGGCAACATTAGATTAGGACACAAAGAGGAGGAGTATTTTTCAAGTATTGGGACGCACCCAGTGGGTACTGTATACTGTTCATGCAACTACTTGTACTTGAAATGTACAGACTGTTTTGCATACTTCCTTGTTAGAGATGAGTGGAGGAGACGGGTGGAGGAAAGGAGGTGAGGAGTGAAGAATATTGGGACACACCAGAGCTGGTGCTACGTGCAGCCAACCCAGGATTGCCTCTGGAAAACGATGACTGGTGGTGGACTGGGAGGAAAAATGAGTAACGAGTAAGTGTCACAGACTTCTGACTAGGCTAGCTAATATGTTTTCACTATACGAAAAGTAGATAAATGAATGGCTGTATTTCCCCCGTTTATCTCTGGAGACTCCAGCTAATGGTGGTGACATTTTTTTCAGTAGAACTGTAGTGGCTAGCTTGGCAGCAAGTAACGTTAGCCTCTCTTGACGAACGGCTTCCATGCAGGCAGGATTAGTAGGAACACCCAGTCCCTCCATTTGTATCCCGTAAGAGTGGCAACCTGTGACTGCCGTTGTCTGACACCCGCCCATAAACTGTAAGCCCCTGTCCGTTGTCGTCCACAGTAAAACAGGTACCTGGAACATGTGCAGTAGTTTGGAGTTATATCTGCTCTCACAACAGGTAGAGAGTTGGCTGAGAGCTCATTTTAATCGGGAGGAGAGCTACTTTTCTACAAATCAAACACCATTTTTCAGTGAAATTCCCCTTTAAAGACACAGACAAATTCGAACGCCCTGCTTATGCAAGTCTCCTGTCCTGTTATTATATGATGTCGTTATGTACATATTTCCTTCCAGACAGTGCTGGTCTCACTTTGACCATGTTAGAAACCTGTGATAGACTTGCAAACAATTTCAAATTGGTTTTATGTTATCATACCTCTTAAGTAGCTAAAACCTTGTATTTAAAGGACACAAATGGTAAATCAATATATGGGCTGCTATATAAATTCCACACATTTTTCCTTTATTAAAATGGCTTATTGCTTTAGACGACGAAGCACTTTAAATTCTAAAACATACTGTGTACAGCATGAGATGGCTATTCAAACATACGGTGCTGAAATGTAAGAGGGCAGCACAGACTGCGCTGAATAAAATACATGCTTTGTAAACCCAATCTAAAGAGGATGAAATCTATAACAATCATGTAAGATCAATATGTATAATCATGATGGTTAACACTAATATCTCCTTCCTATGATCACTTCTACTTTACTTCAATAATCACTGTTACTCGGGAGACAAAAAGAACCTGGCCTTTGGACAACATCAGAGATCTCAGATTTTTATGCAGTAAGGGGGAACCCTGTTTAATTTGCCTCTGAAGGCTACAGTGCCATCCACTGAGCATCCTCCATTTTATTCTCAAATATTCACAACACATGGCAGTGATGGGCAGGTAAGATTTTATTTAGCCATTTAAACTGGATGGTGTTTAAATAGAAAGTGCCCGAATAGGAATTTAGAACTCCCCGCCCTTATAACATGTCCCTTAAAGGACTTTGTTGACCACAGCCTGTGTTTAATATTTTTCTCTTCTATTAATATTTAATGACTTGGCATTCCGTGTATTCTTTTGAAATCCTCTCCTTTCCAGGGAAACTCGGGGGTTAAACTAAAAAAACGAATCGGATACAGATTGCGTACATGCATAAATACATACAGGCGTAACACAAATCACAGATTCAGATTCCATTTCTGTCAGTGGAAGCTAATGAACGTGTGCGCAGGAAATGGTTCATGTAATATCATGCACTCACACGTGCTGCACATTTGAAGTGCTGATGGCCAAACGCCTGTCTTTGTATCAAAGACAGTTTCTTTTTCTCCCTCATATGCGGGGCTCTGCCTTTGTATTTTATCGTCGATGAGGGTCCCAATCAGAGTAGTGCTTTTGAGAGGCTTGGCTACAGGCCATTCCTGTGCTAGGAGACTTCCATTAAAACCATGGCCCACTCACCATGTATGCTGGCGATTTGTTCCGTGCTGCCATACTGTAACCAGCCTGTTAAATTAAAGCCTTTTTCGCCAAATGGCTCGGTCACGGCCTCCACTAACACCGTCTCGGTGGAGACGTGGTACAGGAGCGAGCAGCCCGCGGTGAGTGTCGGAGCTTGACTCAACAGCCTGTTCAGCTGGGCTACACTTGTCTTCTTGCGGAGCGCCGGACTCACGAGCCGAGTCGCACGGAGAGCAGTCTGAAGTGCGCGACCGTCAAGAATGTGAAATGCGCTCTGTAAAATACTCTTCGGATTCAAACGCCCTCGCTGTGGCTCACGGCTCCAAGACGACACGTACGCTTTCTTGAGGCCTCGTCAGTGTGAGATGACCCGAGATGTGACACCCAGGCAAGTGAAAGAGTCGACACGCTCATACACATTTGCACTGACTGTGTGCCGCCCGTGCCCGTACGCGCATGGGTGCAGCGGAGTTTATTTGGCCTAGAGAGAGGAGTGCCCCCTACTGGCCCATTACAACACCTTCAGCTGTGACCTATTTTTCTCTAGCCTCTCAAATTGACAAATTGAACCAGCCATGCTTAGCCTCAGCAATTTACAGCAGGGGGTTACAAAGTGGTGTTATGTCAGCTTTTGTACTTAATGCGGCTGATAAAACGCTTGTTACTGGTAAATGCCCCTCGTACCTTCCCAGTTAAGCACAATAGCAAATAGGCAATTCACAGACACAGCTGAAAAATTCAAAACGGTGCTAGCGATACGAATCAAGGCCCCGTATGTTTGTACGCGAAATGGGATCGTGGTGAGGGGCGTTCTTATTGCGACCGTTGTGCGACACGTCGTTTAAAACTAGCTCTGCCATTCTGTGGGCGCCCCTACCGTCTGACAGTCATGAATGAAAGCCGGTCCACTACTTCTCCTAAAGCCCACGGTAGTGCACAGTACGTTACGCACGCGCTTGATAATTCATTTTATACATCCTCAGCTCTGCTTCGGCCTGTAATGCGTTTTATGTGCCATTGGTCATTTGTAGCCTTCAACGGCTCTCCTCGCTTGGGGAGACAAATGAAAGCCACCCGAATGGAGAGAAATATTTCCACCTCGGTACTTAGTGACGCCAGCACTGAAACCTTTGTGGTGTTTGTGTCGGCAAAAAAGGGCGCCTGTAATCTATTGCAACACTGGGTGGTTTTCTAAGAATTGATGCTCGGTGGCCTTTTCCGATTGTTTACAAACTATAAAAAAAATAAGTTGGATATCAGGCGAGGAACTTCTGTGTAGAGTAATTTAAAAGTAATTGCCATCAATGAACTACTGATTGTAGTTATCTTTTTGTTTATGGTTCAGCTGGTTACAACGCCCAATTATGGCACTAAATTACTTTAGACTCTGTACATCATAAAAGCTGATATACAGCCGCCACCGTCACCGTAACAGAACAACGCCCGGGCATTGTTGCCCGCGAACGTGCAACCGAACACACAACTGGTCCGCGTCTCGCAAAGAAGTCTTTACGGCATCTTATCAGCTCGGAAGGAGACTGTAACAGACAGTGTGGTAACAAATGACCCTTGCTTTATTATCTCGATGTTGTCTTTGGAGCTTTTCTGCTTGTGGTTTGGATACCACATTGATTTTATGACGCGTACGATTCATTCCAGGGAACTAACTCGTCGAACGTACTGTGCAGAAAACTTGCAGCACTGTGGGAAAGCAAACTTTCGCTCCTGAGGTATTTTTGGAAGTGCGGTATATGATCTGAAATTGGCAGGTGTGCAATAACGGCGAAGACAGAGCTTGTGATGTAACCTGTAGTGTGCTTTCCGTTTATCGTATAAAGTTTCCCTCTCGGTTTACAGTTCATTGATAGAGAGGCATTTTTTTTTTCCCCCGGTGATTCTCAATAAACATAAACAGAAATTGTAACACATCATGATACTCGATGAAGGCTGACAGAGTTTGTTTCAATGCACTGCGGTGGCCGTGGTCACCCCCTTTTGTATCTCAGAGCAGATTCTATTCGCTGCCTGTGTTTCCAACAATGTTCAAATGACCTCTAACTGGCGTTAATTGGTTTGGAACATGTTTCTTTTGTTATTTCGAGAGCCGCGCAGTGCCGGTGGACGGGATCATCGTGTGCGGAAAGGAAGGCGCGTGTCACATTAGATTAGGACTCAAAAGCATCGCTGCCTTGCTTAGGGGAAAGACAAAGTATACAGAAAATTTGACACATTATTATAATACACAAAAAATAATTGGTCTCTGTAGCTCACCCATTTTGCGTGTGTTATGTGATAGACGGTGCAGCAAAATTATTCTTTTAAAAAATGGTTATTCTTCTAAAAAATGGTCTACTTACAACACTGGCACAGCTCAGTATACCGTACAGGTAATTGTAAATGGTGAGTAAAATGGCGGTAAGAGAAAGGAGCATTTCTAGACATAAGTCACTGAAGCAGTGTTGAGTGGCGAGCATACAGATTCAGTGTGTCTTTGCTGCCTGCCATACTAATGATTTTCTAATCAGAAAAACAAAATACATTTGCTGATATACATTGAACATATTTATTAAACTCTATGTTTACAGAATGTATATATATATTGTACATATATATATTATATAAACAGTATAGCTATGAACACTACTGTACATATGATATTAATATTTCTACCTCATTTCTAAATAAGATCTAAAAGGTGCAGTGGTTATGATGTTGGGCTGATGAATCTGATTACCGATAAAGACACTGCTGCTTAATATTGTCGAGCACGGTACTTCATTACACCTCAAATCTCCAGTAAAATCAAACCCTTATAATAGGTTACAGCTTATATGATAAAAACCTAAAAGCTTAAGTGTTGGCGGTCGCCTTTGCCGAGGCTAATAAATCCCGTAAGATGATATAGGAAATGGGAGATGTGTAAGCATGCAGGAACCCCCTCCCCCCCCCCCCCCCCATCAAAGCCCCTCCCCCATCAAAGCCCCTCTCTGACAATACACATCATTACAATTTCCAAATGTGTTTAAAGATCAGGCCCTGAAATTTGATTTCAAATGCAGAGGGACCTACAGCGGCAATAGACCTTTTCCTCTCCTGTCCCATTGACACGCACACGGGGGGGGCCGGTCATTAGCAACACAAGGAAGCGCTAATGCATACGCAGTGATGCTAATGTCTGTCAATATGGCCCACTGATCTCTCCTCCCTTTCCTCACAGATTAGTGGTCTAAGTCACAGATGGTCAGCGAGCTCGAATGGACATAGCGATTTGAGAGAAGAGGAAAAAAAAATCCATCGGTTTTGATTTCTGCATCGCGGTCGTCATGCGCCGGGATTGATTCGATCTCGTACCTCGGAGCAAAGGGAGCACCGCCTCCTTCCTTTGAGTTCAACACAGTTTTTTCTGCCGTGTAAAAAATTTAATCCAATTACACATCTCCTATAACATGGCATACCCCCCTGTGTCAATGTGAGAAAGTCCCCAGCAAGTCAAAATATGGCTTGCACCAAGAATGGCACAACTCTACCTCTTCCCCCCCATCTCAATTACTCAACTGCTGAGTGTGGGACTGCATTAAAAATCCATGCATCTGATGAAGCACATGGAGGCAACGCAGCCCTCTAAAACAGTGCGCTGGCGCAATATATCTACATCATAATGACTTTATTATCACATGAATGATCTGTTAATGGCTTGTGAATTCCCCCTTCTTGCTTGAACGCACTTATTTCCTGCTACAATGCGCACCACTTACGGGAGTCACTGATAAAATAATCGATCAATATAATGATCAAAAAAATCCTGGGGACAAAACAACACGGATACCTGCTGAAGACGCACTGTTTATGAGAATCGAGCGCTTCGTACGAATCGGGTCACGTTAGACGAATGCGATTCTCAAACGAGTGGGGCATTGCGTTACACGACGGCCAACATTGTTAGCTCTGTAGGGCACCCTACATAAGGGCATCTGCTAAGCAAATGCATTATAATAAATTGGTGGTAGGTAAACATTTCAATTTGCGAGCCAGTTTTACAAGCGGAGCAGGGAGAGTGGACGCGGGGTTAGATCTCTGCAATCTCGCCGGTCCTTTCAGATGATCGAGGAGACAAATGAGCAGAATTCTTTGAAGTTATCGGGAAACTTGGGCAGGGACCATGAAGCTCAGCCCGCGCTGACCCCCGCTTGACCTTGCAGTGTACCTCATTCACTAGTGTGGTGATTCTTGAGCCAACCCCCACCCCACCACATACACACACACATACACAGTAAGAAATGCCTATAGGTAATGTATGTTGCTATAGTTCGCTACAGTAAAACACTGACATAATGTGGCATTGTGGGAAAATCATCAAAAATCTTTAAAACTGAAGTATGTTCAATTTTTTATTTTTTATTTCTTCATTTATTTATTTATTTTACAGTGATACACTATTCTCTTTTATCGGATGATCTTTTGTACCGTGTAAGTACACTTCCTGGCCAAGAAAAAAGTCGCCGTTGCACCTGTCATGCACAGTGCCCACTGTACAAGCCTCTGGAGGCAGGGTTGTGATCTGGGATTGCTTCAATTGGTCAGGTCTAGGCTCAGCAACGTTATGCAGCAATAAGTCAGCTGAGTATGTACTGAATGACCAGGTTATCCCATCAATGGGCATATTCTAGGATGACTGCCTAGATTCATCGGGCTCAAATTGTGAAAGAGTGGTTCAGGGAGTATGAGGAATCATTTTCACACATGAATTGGCCACCAGAGTCCTGACCTTAACCTCATTGAAAGTCTTTGGGATGTGCTGGAGAAGACTTTACGGAGTGGTTCGACTCTCCCGTCGTCAATACAAGAACTCGGCCAAAAATTTATGCAACTCTGGACGGAAATAAATGTTGTGACGTTGCATAAGGTTGTCGAAACAATGCCACAACGAATGCGCGCCGTAATCAAAGCTAAAGGCAGTCAAATGAAATATTAGAGTGTGCGACTTTTTTTTTGGCCAGGCAGTGTACATCCTTCTGTGTTTGTGAGGCTATGGTTCAGTGATAGCTTTATTGTTTATCGTCCGCAGCGTGGAAATCTGTCTGCGCCATGCAGCCTCACAAATGTGTCATGCTGGTCGCATCCTATACATTTGAATTGTGTTTTTTGCAGACAATTCCTTTACCTTTTATACCTGTTATATTGTAGTTTTAACTGCAATGTTGTTAGAATACTTTTTCATGACACACTAAAAATGAATATTAAGTATTAACTTGCATCTCATATTGCAACATCTTATATATCATCTTATATATATCAAAATGTATACTAGGTAGGCTACATGAAGTTGCAACGGTTGGAATCAAGAGATGAATCGAAAAAGGCCGTAATGTTCTATGAGGGTTTTTCAGTTAATCACTTGAATTTCGATTTATTTCCTGAATTGACTGCATTGAAAAAAATATTGACCCCAACTCTTTAAGGAACTTTGATTTTACTGTAGAAGTCAGGCTAGTGTCTTACATTTTGGTCACAGTAAGACAAATCAAAGTGATAAATTGTGTCAGTCAAATACAGTATTAAGTAAAGCAGTGATATAATGTAGAAAGTTCTATAAACATATACAATTTATCTGGCACTCTAAGGGTTGCAGCATATAGCTTGGAGTGAGGTAGTGATTGACTGCAGTAGTACTTGCAAAATACAAAAAGAAAAAACAAAAATTCAGCTGCTTCCCGGCTACAGGAATTTGTGGCGACTTCAACAGAGCAGTGCATATACTGGGGGCTACGCAAACGTGTTTATGAGACTACCGGCGAAATAGCCTGAGTACAATCTTTGCACATAGCTTGCAATCAAAGTTATCTTTGAAGGATGCAGTGTGTCGTGTCATTAACCCCAGTTATGGCACAGGTCTACACGCTGTGGTATCATCAAGGAAGCTGCATCGCTGTTTAAAACCCAGATGAAGCACGCCCTTAAAATATTTGCTCTTGAAACAGAGACAGGCTCATTCCACTGATAATACATTTCACCATTATGTAACTACTCAATCAGCCCCTTCGTTGGTAGTTGGGTTTGTCAATAGCCATAACTATGGGAACACGCTGCATTTAAATGGAATATAAAGCAAGTGTTTTTTGTTTTTCCAGGAGAGCAGTGTCCCCCGTCTGAATGTACCATGGGTTTCTCTCAGGGATGCAATGCCTACTACAGTGCCTATTAAACCTAGCCTGCCCCTGCGTATGTGTTCAATGACAGTTGCTCCCAAAGTTTAAAGCATTAGTGCGATATAGCTGCTGTCTTGCATGCACAGTCACAATCAACTGCAGGGTTGAACCCTCACCTTCAACCCATCGGTTCAGGGCTTTGTGTGACCAGAAAATAACTATTGATTTCTGTCTAGACTCAATAAAGGGAGGGGTGGACAGGTCCAGAACTGGACTATGTACAGGTCAGCTCAAAAAGAGAACCTCCATGGGGGCATCATTCTCATGGGCGTTATCAACAACACTGACGAAGCTGTCATTGGGAGGACTGTATTGATAAGTTCCAGTCCAAGCACACATCTAGTGTCAAATGAAGCTTAATTTAATGCTATTTCAATGATCTATAACAGTTTATAGCATATCTATATTTATTCATCTTTAGCAGGTACATATCAATCATCCCCTTAGTGCTAAAAAATATAATAACTATGGAACAAAAACAGACGACAATTCCAATTGTTGTTTGTGGACAATGCAATTGGAAGATTAAGTCATATTTACAACGGTTGCAATAATACTAATAAAAATGTTTATTATTATTGTTATCGTTATTATTATTGTTGTTGTTATTGTTTTAACCATTTTAAATATGATTTACTCATACAGTTGCGATTTCCATTAACTATTCTTCAACTTGACTTACAAGAATGCGTGGGGAAGATGACGAGGGACAAAGAATGGTAAAGGTTATTTTGTATTCCATAACAGCCTAAAGATGTTTCGCGGCAAATTAAAAATACAGGAAGTGGGAATCCTGTTGTATAGTAATTCTCACAAGTATAATTGGCAATTAGAAAACACAGAGGGGAGGAGGCAGTGATTGCGGCTGAAAAATGAAGTCTTTTCAGCTGCGTCTGAGCACTCTCCAACACGGTCATCATCTCTAAATGAAGGTGGCGTGAAGGAGGCTGTAGGCATGTCATTAATTTAACTCGCCTTCAAACACCCTTCCCTGCTCCGTTGTTAAAATGTGCTCATGTCCAATGTACTCTAACCACACGGACAGATGATTTTCTAAACCCTGCTGCGTGGAGCAATTTATTTACCGCGTAAATTTGTGAATTCAACTGAAACAACACCAGAATAAAGAAACACCGTTGCGTATAGTCAGAATGAGCAACATCTCCAGACCTCGGATTTTATATATTTCCGTGTGTGTTATTAATCATATTGGCAAATTACACAACAGCAAACGGCTAGTTTTCTGAAAATTTATAAAATCCTACTTTAAAAGTTGAGATTTACTACTCATCGTCGGGCAGCCACCGGCTCAGTCCAGTGGTCGCAATATGTAATTCGCCATTCAGCCAGCAGGTGGGTGTAGTCGCTGAATCGGCTGAAACGTCCCAACACGTGAGTGCAATTCCTCAAGCACTGACGGGTCTGCAACTTTTAAACAATTCCACGGCAAACACATATACACATTGCTACCCACTGCCACTGAGGTATTTAAAAGACATTTCAACTTACGGTCAATGCGTAGCCTACTTTGTTATTAAGTTGTCTTACTCGTCGATATGCCATCTGATGATTACATTATAGGCAGTTTTAGAGGTCACTTATACACACTGTAGGCGTAAATGTTGATTTCCCACGTCAAAACCAGCATGCACGTGGATCATTGCGGTATACAAAAAAAGTGAAATATTTGAGTGATGGCTTGCAAACAGGCCTAATTGTCTTGAAATCCGTGTGTCTTAAAATGTTCGCAAAGCACGTAAGAATCCATTAACTAGCTGTTTGCTGTGCTTACACCGTATCCTATCAAAGTCGTAGCGTCGCCTTAGTCTACCATTTATCATTCATTTCATTAATTAACTTCTACTCCCTGTGAGACCATAATGTCTATACTGTTACACAGGCACCCTATCCCAACGCTACGCGTCTCCTTTTCGTGTACCACATAAATCGGCTGTGGCCATATAGGCAGAAAAAAAAAACATCGCGCTGTAAGAGGGCAGTTAAAATATGCTTTTGTATTTTGTTTTGCAGTAGACTTCATTTCCCATGGTCTCTTCAGTGGTGAAGCAAGAAGATAATTCATTTAGTGTTCACAAAGCGGCACTGAGACCCCCCCACCCCCCCCGGAGAGGAGAAAGAGGGTGGCGAGAAAGAGAGAGAGAGCGAGAGAGAATGTCAGTCAATGAGCGAGCCAGGCGCTGAGCGGCAGCACTGCACCTTATACAGTAGGGTATTTGCGAACAGCTCTCCAACCTCAGAACCGATATCTTTCCTTTTCTCCTTTTTTGCCAGTCTATTCAAATTCCTTCTCATCTGTACATGCAACTGATACCACCTTCAACACACACGCGGGATAACCAATTACAAGGCAACCTGCTCCGATTATTCCTGCGCGGTGCAACTACTTTCCTTTCCATGCGACTTCGCTATCTCCGACACCCCAACAAGCCTTCTGTAGAAAAGTGTCTGTTGTGAGGATAAAAAGCCATCTCGGACCTCCAAAGGGATTGCTTTAAACACCGTAAGTACTCCAAAAGCCGCAAGACGGGTTGGTTTTGATCTGATCTTGAGTCGCTGGGATCGTGTTGTCTGCTAACTTCCATGGTGACTTCGGTGGAAAAAATCTCCTTGTTTTGTTTGGCTGAGTTTAAAATATGAACGCATATGATTGATTGTTTTCTGGTAGATTTTTTCTGTATAGTTGGGCCATCTTTTTCTTTGCACGGGGACGTTAATATTGTTGATAATTATGAATTATCATTGATCGGTGTTGCTTTATTTAACTTTTGCGATTATTTTTCTTATTCATCTTCAATACGCGTGACATAGCCTATTCAGTGTCCGCTTGTATTCAGTTCCAACTGTAAGACTTTAAAATAGTTTTAGAATCGCGTTAAGCAGTTTTAACATTTTTCTTTTTTTTTTTGCTTGTGTGTTGGGTATTTCGGTTGCCATGGATATAGTGTTCATTAACTTTTTGGCAGAGATTTTAGAATAGTCGTTTCTTCGTTTCTCCCAAGTTTTGTGAAACTTGCTGGACTGTCCAGCAGAACTGAGCTTTTTTGACTCGTATAAAGCAACGCTCGCTACATTTTCACAAATATTTACTAAGCTTAGCAGTCACCGTGCTGCCATAAGCATAAAATAGTTGGTTCAGGACTATTCGTGCTGATGTAACCCATCAACTGTGTAAACATATGAATCTTAATGTAATCGTAGGTAAAGAACGAATCTATCCAGATATGTAGGCTACACCGCTCTGTTATTTCCGCGTGAATGAAGTCATGGATTTAGAATTATGTTACACACGAAACTGTTGAAGTGTTCTTTTTCTTATATAGGTACTAGCCTAGCTGTAGGTTGATCGGTTAAAAATGAACAATTTGTTATTCTGTAGTTTAGACCTTGTTTTATTAATTTCTAATTAAAGCAACGGACTTTACATCATTTCCTAGTATGATGTTTTGTTTAGGGGCAAACTTTTAAAGCACATTTTATATTAGTAAAGTATGGTCTTTGGTGTCATTAATGTTCAACATATCAACAGTCGTACTAATATGAACGGTCATCTGGAGTATTTCGCATTTTATACATCAATAAAACCATAGACAGATTTAGATTGATTTGTGTGTGCATCTTTGGGTGTGTTTGATTGTGCATATTAGAAAGTTGACTGCCCATTTTGTTGTCTTAAGATTTGCGTATTTGAGATGTGACTAACAGGTGTCAGTGTTCAATTTTGATTTCCTCACAACACTGATGTCTCAAATCTGTAACTTGTCTGGTCCTCAGCACGCAAAAGGAAACACCTGTTTACACGGAAGCGGTACAATTTATGTCCTGTGTGAAATGACTGAATAGAATTTGGACGGTTCCCGCTGTCCTGAAAGGCCGAGAACGAGCTGGCAGAAACCGTGACATGTCCAGCATAATTTACAATTGTGCCTAAATACCTAAAAGTTAGATTTGGTACACTGAACATGTGCCTCCCTGCTCACATAACAATTACGATGCATTAGGAGGTTTTCTTTTTCAATTATAGAGGTGGGGTAATAAATGTTACTCTGAGAGATGCAGTGTTTGTAAATAATGATCTAATAGGCTACATTAGATTTTCTCTTAAGTAATATTTTATTTATTTCACTCAGTAAAATGGGCATATGCCCTTGGCGTTTTGTGTGAACATTTCCCTTTATTTGGAAATCACTAGCCTATACGTTTTAAATTTTATGGCGACTGTGTGACTTCTTTGAAATTATAAGTCATATTTTGAAGTGTGCCTGGGTTTAATTTAGGCATGCCAATATACACTCTACACATGAAATAGGTAACCTTTACATAGCCTATTTCATTCCAACGTTTTATTGCACGCAGACCTGTTGATACCTGTTATGTTATTGTGGTCTGGAAAATAATTGTTCTACTGGTCGTGTGTAATAGTTTATAAATTCAGACCGTTTGACTTGGAAAATAAATAGTTATTTCTCATGATTTATTGTTATTAAATACAGTTATATGGTTTGTAGGAATTAAATTACTTAAACATATAGGCTACAGTTTAAAAGTTGCATAATTGCGCTCTATTCATCGTTTGATTTTTGTGCCATTCTCTGATTGGCTTTTTTGGAAAATAACACAGCTGTTTTATTATGATTTGACATAACATTTACAGTTATATTTTACGTGTAGAGGGGAATTGTTTATTCACTGTTGGAAGAATTGTATGGGCTGTGTATTGCAGCTTGCTTATTCCGCTTTTCAAAGTGCGTAGAAATGCTTTTAAATCTATATTGTTGATATATTTCAGGGTATTTTTGTAGTTTTATATATAATAAACACTGGCTTTCAGTACGGCTTTCGCAAAAAATGGCAATGGATATTACAAGCAATTAACTGTGTTGAATTTTCCTATCTCTTCAGATTAGGCATTGCACAATACATGTTTTTATATTACGATTAAGATAACAAATAACAGTAAGTCTCGGAGAGCTTGCGTGAATGATAAAGAAATACATTTTTCACGTGATGATTTACAAATTTTATGTTGTTCTCAAGCATTTTTATTCCCCTTGAGTGGTATTCAGCATTTAATCTCTGGCAAATAGAACAATTGAATTATCGTCTGCTGAGGCATGGTGACCGGTGAATTTCTATTAAATGTGTTAATTGAGAATCATTATTGGGATGAACAGGTCAATGCAATACATTGATAAATGTTGAGAGACAATTTTTCTAGTTTAAAGTTTATATAGTCAATTATATTATTTTTTATACCATCCACAGGAGCATGCAGTGCGTGGAAAATACCCCCACACAATAGATACATAAAACTGCTTTCCTCTCTGCCTATGAGATTTTATGAAACATGTCATAGGTGGAAAAAATCTAACCGAGTTCGATGCGAGCTATCTCTCCGTCCGAATATTTTATTTTTAAATGTAAATTGTGGTTTTGACGTGACTGTTTAATCAACCCTCTCAGTTTACGCTCAGACTGTTGTGGCCACGGTCTGTGCACACAAACTCCAGGACTCGATCGCATATGTTCTGGACTTTGTTTCTTTCTGATGGATAGCCCCGCTGATAAATTCTGGGCAGGAGAGATACTCGGCATTCGGTG
Source organism: Synaphobranchus kaupii (assembly GCA_029718625.1). NCBI lineage: Eukaryota > Metazoa > Chordata > Actinopteri > Anguilliformes > Synaphobranchidae > Synaphobranchus > Synaphobranchus kaupii. The sequence continues at coordinate 37,491,929 of CM056387.1, forward strand.
TCAGATTCACCAACGGTGGCTTGGGAGAGACGGGGAAAAAGACAGTCGAGGCTGAAGGAAAAGTACGAAATGATTTATTTGTCGGGGTTTTGGATTTCCATCCCCGGTCTTCCTTCTCTCTCCCTTTCAGCAGCGATGTCAGCTGTTATTGCTTTCCATTGATTCTCTTGCAAAGTGAGAAGTGAACTAAAATTAATGTCGATTCCAGTGCCCAGATCAATAGTTAGAGTTATTTTAATCTGGATTTGTGCGCTGTGTGGAATTAAAAGTCGGAGAGCTAGCCGGCGGAATGAAACACCCGTTTCTTTCCGGAGAACAATTAGGGGAGACTTTTTTTTCTCTCCCTCCGCTGTCGTCGAATGAGGAGTTGGAGAATGGAGAGGAAAAGGAAAAAGGGAGAGAAAATAGAAATTGTCGTCTCGTGCCATCTTAACCTTGAATTCATTTGCGGCTATAAAACGGCTACTTTGCTTGAGACGCGTCGTCTTGTTTAGGGTTCCGGTGCATAAATCCAGAGGACATGGAGAATAAATTAAGCATAGATTTTCATAATTGCACGCGCCTGATGGTCCTTGATATATAGAACCCCCATCAACATGGACTCTATCCCAAACCTACTTAAAAAAACAGCATTTTCTCACCCCATTCGCATATTGTGATGTGCTAATAAACACTTCACTTAAAGCACATTTGTCATGCAGGTGGCGGGTGGGAAGAGTAATTAAAAGAAACGATTAAAAATAAATATCAAGTGCAGAAGGCGTTCATTTTATACATGTTTTTATTTGATCAATGCAGGTGACACTGTCAGCTTTGTATGGCCTATCCGCATGTGTTTAAAATTTATTCAAGGGTATTATAGTATTGACATGTGTGAGTGGGACTTGAGCACGGAGCGCAGGAGATTACCGGTGTAGTCGCCAAATGACATCCTCTTCGCCTATTTCATATTTGTGTGCAGTAGCCTAGCTATAATAAGCGTTTGAGAGCATCGCCATCACAATATTCGTTGGTAAAAGCCCCCTAAGTGCAGACATACACAATAAGTACAATTAAAGCTTGCGGTTTTTGTTGTAATTTGTTTTTGAGAAAAGTGTTTTTAAAAGGTTTGATTAGATGTTAAGTTAAACATGGAAGATAAATGACATGTCTGTTATATGCACACACAAAAAAAAAGCTATATTGATTGCAGTGCACCTTTAATGGTTTTTTTTTGTGAAAATGCTACCCGGTGTGCATGGTTTGTAAATGTATGTGTATTAAAGACCAGATTTTCTGTCCAAAACTACATCAGTATGCCAACATATGTCTGTAGAAAAAAATGCGTAGCCCCTGTTGATTAAAAAAGGGCCAGCATAGAGAAGAATATCTGCATTGATGTTTTCCGGAGATAAATACCCCATGCAGCAACGATTTATTCTGCACTGCTTTCTATATCTGTAAGATCACTGCATCCTAAAATGTTTAGCACTCTAGATGTGAGTGGAATTGATCAGAGCGTGAGGTATGATCCTTTAAGAGGGTAATATATAGCAGGGTTAGCGGCGCGCCCCCTCGTGTCGGTCTTTAATGTGGGGAATTAGCATGTGTGTGTTCTGCCTTGTGCTGCCTGTGTCTTTGCTAGACATTTTCTCCAGTCTCCAGTGTATGGCATGCATGCATTTAGAGTTTTGGATTTGGATAATGGGATAGGATTTTATGAAAGTGACATGGTAAAATGTATACAGTATTTGCAGTGTAAAGATTAATGTTTCACCACAGGCAAAATTATATCACCAGCTTTGGGGTGTTCCTTCACGTAAAAAGCAGAATATTAAATATTGTCACTCAAAAAGAAAAAAATAGGTATATCTACAGAAACACAGTTTGATTTGTGTAAAACTAGAATTTTTTTTTCCACAATTTTTCACATCTTTTTTTAAATTTTTAGCTGTTTTTAAATGTAATATAATGTTTGATTCTGGACAATTTATATAAATCCAGATGACAGAAAGCTGATGGATGAAGTGTTTGGTTAAAAAAATCTTTAGAAGATGTTTGATCATTTTTAGCAGTTATTTTTGTAGATTCACAGTGATGGAAAATACATTCATTGTCAGAGCCTTCCTAAACGGCTTTGCCTGCACGGTGCGTGGACAAGTCAATTTGAGAAGGATATCTATTCACCTGTTCTAATGTTGCTTATTATCTTTCCCACTGTCATAAATCAGCGGAGGGAATATGTTCAACTCAGGAATGCAAAATGCATTAATGGGGGACATCTCTTATCCAATCGGATGCAATTCGAGGGACATAAAACTCCAAAGGATTTGTTTTTTTTTTTCCTGTCAGTGTATCGACATGTATCTCCATCTGTGCTGCGTGGTAGTTTTTGAACGGCGGTGTTTGCTCTGAGTGTCTCGCAGTCCACTAAAATAAAGGGGTAAGAAATGGAGAATAAAGGCGATGGGGCTTCAGTAAGTCAAACTGCTGGCCGGTCCTTCATTTCCATAAGCAAACAGAAAGAGGAGGAGAGGTGGCAGGTTTTTTCTTTCAAAACTCCCCCCCCCCGCCCCCCCCCCCGCCCCCCTCCTTCCCCTCTCCCTGAGCTCTGGGAGCAGTTGAATATGCAACGGCCGTGGTTACCATAATGAATAGACGGCCGCGGTCGCTGAATCGGCCTGCGCCGTTTTTATAAGCCTAGCCGGCCAACAAGTTGTTGTCAGCAGCTTCAGGGGCCGACTGCCTCTTTCATTGTGTGTGTTATCTATTATTAAGATCCAGTGGTTGGCCAGCAGTGCCTTCTGCGCTGTGTAAACTAGGGAAACGGCTTTCGGTCCGCTGGGGAATGCTGGCTGGAAGCTCGGGGTAAAGAAAGGGAGAGGGCAATCTCACTTTTCCTGAAGAAGTGATCTGCATTGGCCAAAGGGGAGGGGTGGGGGGGGTGGTGGAGAGAGGGTGGGGGGGCTCTTTGTAGTCCAGGGCTGGCTTTGAGCTCGGCGAGCCAGACACCTTACAAATAATCTGGGCTTAGCCGGGAATTAGTTTGGCTCAGGTGATTTGGATGAGGCAAACGGAGCATCGGCCTCTGAACTGCATAGCCCAGTCAGGTTAGCAAACTTTGACAATGATTTCCTCTGTAATGAATCAATTTGCCCCCGGCGCCCACCAACTTTTGAACGGTTTATTTCACAGACAAACATCTGCCAGCTTGCAGGAACAAAAAGCATCTTTTTTACTCATTTGGGACTGAATGCCATACTGTGTTTTTGACACGTTATATATTGGACGTAAGGAGGGGCGAATACCAAACATAAGATTGACCAGCTTGTATTTGTGCTTTTAAAATATAATTTAAAGTCCAAATATAAAATAAAACAAAACTATTGTTGAAGAGTTTTCTCAAATGGCAGTGTGTGTGTTGTGTAGTGTGCATTTACCATATCATCTGCACAGGACAGTGTGTAACTGTACAGCTTGCATCATAATTGATGCTGTTACAATTCCCAGGTAGGCCTATTCCCTGAGTAAGCCTAATCTCAGTGCTTCCTATGGTTCCAGAGTGACTGTGGCTTTTTAATGTGTGCCTGGCTGCGTCTTATAGAATGGCACCTTCAGTAGCAGGTCTCACTCACCCAAAGAGCGCACGATACTAATTCAAAAGGATGTCTGAACTTTGCCGTCCGTTCTCGCTTCACCCGCCGGCGGCGAATTACGGTTTTTTCGATAGTATTGACTGCCCTTCGGCCTCTGCCGCGCGCTCCGCCCGCCGTCTGGAATACAGAGCTAGCCGCCCACTTCAGCGCGAGCCAGCAGCCCTTAAAATAATCTCTGCGGCTTGAATTTGCTTGTTTCGTACCGGCTAAACGTTCAGTAGCCGCTTATTTCCGCCGGCAGCAGAGCAGGCACGGAAGGCGTTGCGGGTGTGTTTTTTTTTTTTCCCAAGGAGCACGTTCGGAGCGGTTAATGACCGATGCCGAGCGACTTTCCGTGCTCTGGCATCGTTATCAATAATAGACAACCCCGCATTGATTGGAAGCACAGGCTGTAAAAGATGTCAGCTTCAAGTGCTTTTTAGGTGTTTGAATCGGTTGGCATTTTAGCACATTTTAAGGGAGAGGCCGGCCAGCCTAATCAGCTGCAAAAATTGTCTTTCTGAAATTGGACTGTATCCCGGAGCAATATCGATCAATATCTCCCTGATGTTTTTTATTTATTTATTTATTTATTTATTTATTTTTGCTGTTTCTGTCATCATTGTCACATCTCTTGTTTCGGGATAAAGGTTTCTGCCCTCAAGTGCTGTGTGCGCTCCCTGGCTCGTCCTCAACAGTCCCCCTGTATGTTGTGCATTTTGTAGGGGATCGAATGACACCGTCTGGCTTACTCCCTAATAAAATGCTTGAGTGGTACTTAACCCACCTTAGTGGCTGTCAACAATAAGTAAATTTACTGACGGGCAGAGAAAGGTATTGCTACTGGGGGGGTGAAAGACGTTCCCAACACAAACTTTCTCTTTTGTTTACTTTCTGCAGCCTTCCCGCTGTTAGCTTTGACTGTCCAATTCTGTCAGGCTGGACTCATTTCATTTTTTTCCCCCCTTTCACAAAAGAGGCAGAAGGAAACTGTGTTTGACGGCCATATCTTTATCTTTTTGCTGTTTTCTACCATTGGCTTTTCTCAAGTGTTTTCATCGAGGAAATTCAGCTGAACTTGAGTCTGCAGGTTTAAAATGTCGTCATCAATTAAAAAATTGTAAGACAAAAAGTGTTTATTTCAAGATTCATATATTTGCGAAACAGTCTATTGGGAGTACAGATATTAACTGGGGCCCTCTGTATGTGTGGTGTGTTTGAGTTAATGACAATACTATTACTATGGTTGCTACTACTACTACTGCTAACCCTACCACACCTTTAATAATATAACTATACCACAACATTACCTAATTTTATTGAACTAGTTATAACAAATGACACACTATTAATAATATATAATGATTTTATTTATTTATTTGTTTAGATTTTATTTACGTAAATCCATGACGAGTATACGTTAGAAGTACTGTGAACACTTGTGTGTGTGTGTGTGTGAGAGAGAGAGATAGAGAGCGAGGGAGGGAGGGAGATTGGTAGCAGAATATTGTGTCCATCACCCAGCGGGCCCCAGGCTGTCAGCGAACGGCGACAGGCCTCACGTCTCCCCTCGGTTGCCGGGGGAGAAGTAGATTTGTTCCCGGCGCGGGGCGTCCGTCGGCGCGCAGGGGAGAAATGATTAGCGCATCTGTACAGCGCTCAGGCCTACTTTACACCGCTCCACCAGCACAAGGGGATATCCTGTGTCCCTTTTATTGGATTGTCAGTTTCACACCGCCTCGCCACGTTGATGGTAATGATGATAAAATTGAAATATCTGGGCACTTATCAGTGTATTACCTTGCTATCAGCACCTGCCCGACTCATTTTTTTAGAGGTTATTTGAGGTTTGATACGGAGCGAAAAGGCACGCGGTGAACGAGGAGAGAGAGGGAGCGAGCGAGCGAGCCTTTATTATTGGGATATTTTTTACGCGCTATTTTCAGGGATAAATTGGAGGAGAGGGGCGGTATAATGATGCGATTGGCGGGGCGGCGGTGTTGTATGACGCTCGTATTCTGCGGAGACAGGAAAAGGCACCACATTCCCCTGCCATGTACGCGATATTGTAAAGGGCTTTTTTTTTGATTTATGGGGGAAGCTGCGCGGTGTGTAAGTGTGGAGATCAGATTTTAAATTGATTTAAATGAGTGTTCTGGACAGCTGATCTCTGGGAGAGAGAGAGAGAGAGAGAGAGAGAGTGAGAGAGAAAAAACATTTCTAGAACATTCCTTCACAGTTTCTTTGATGTTCGGCAGGGCTTTGGGAATATCTTACGTCCTTCCATTGTATTTTTTTAAGCATGATGAATGGAATACTGCAGTTTTTTTTTGTTCGCACAAACGCGAGCCGAAGGAAGTCAGGTGTCTTTTTGATTTTGGGAGAGCTCCATATGCTCGCCTGTGTTTCTTTCCCCCCCCTCAGGTTTCACATTTTTGTGTCCCAGTGCACTCTTTCATTAGAAACACATCTGTGATGACATTTGTTTCTGGAAGAGCTCTTATCATTTTCACCTAACCTGCTTAGTTTGCCGTAGATATTGGTTCTGCTTAAAGGAATGTTGCTTGTTTAATCTGCGGCGGCGCCGGGGTCTACGCGTCGCGATGCGCAGGCCGCCTTTAAAAAACGCCCTTTGAGATAAAAATCCCCTCACGCGTCCGCCAATCTGCCCGCCTTATCCCCGGGAGGATTCCAGTCTGTTTCGCTCCCACGGAGGTCAAAGGTGAATTGGAGCTAATTTATTCATTCAGTCAAATTTCCTGTGCAGATGGCGGTTAGATATGCTGTCGGCATCAGATCCGGCGAGGAATCCTATTAAAGCGGGGCGAGCGAGCACACGAGTGAGCCCGAGCCCTTATCTGATCCGCCAGCGATACCCTTATCTGTGACAGATGGGGTTCCGGTCCAGTGGCGGGAGATGGAGAAATAAGCAGCTTGTGTGCGATCCAAATGACAGAGTCTGATGAAAGTTTGGACTTCAAAACAGGATTGTGTTTGAAGTACTTGCAGGGGGGGTTTTGAGTTTCACTTTTCTCTCTTCTCCGCAGGACCTTGACCTCTGACCTTCTGATAATGACCTGGCAGTGACGTGGACCCCCCGCCGCCTTCGGTCTTCACGAACCCCGTCCCTGAACCCTCGACCGCGACCAGAGAAGCTCCGCCCCCGCCTCGTCCGGCGCCCCGCCCACACCTCTCGCAGCCCCTCCCCTTTCCCGAGGAAGTCCGCCTCAGAGCCCAGATGGACTTGCATCGGGCCGCCTTCAAGATGGAGAGCTCCTCCTACCTGCCCAACCCGCTGGCGTCCCCGGCGCTGATGGTGCTGGCGTCCACGGCCGAGGCCAGCCGCGACGCCTCCATCCCCTGCCAGCCGCCGCGGCCCTTCGGCGTCCCCGGCTCCATGGAGAAGGACGTTCACCTCCCCTTCACCAACGGCTCCTACACCTTCGCCTCCATGTACCACCGGCAGGGCGCCGTCCCCGGCGGCTTCCCCAACCGCGACTTCCCGCCGTCCCTCCTCCACCTGCACCACCAGTTTGCGCCGCCCAGCCTGGACTGCTCGCCGATCAGCATGCTGAACCACAGCGGCGTGGGCGCCTTCCGGCCCTTCGCCTCCCCGCCCGAGGAGCGCGACGGCGGCGGCTACCAGTCGGCCTTCACCCCCGCCAAGCGGCTGAAGGGCTGCATGGAGGCGGAGGCCTCGCCCCACCTGCGCTACTCGGACGCCGAGGGGAAGGAGTACGACTACGGGGGCACCCAGATCGCCTCCGGCTCCCCCGGGGCGCTGAAGGTCATGGTGGAGGACGGCGGGAAGAAGATCTTCGCCGTCTCCGGCCTGCTGTCCGACCGCGAGCTCTCGTCCAGCCCGGAGGACCGCATCGAGCGCTGTAAGTACACACACCCCCCCCCGCCCCCCCGCCCCATCGTCCTCAACCCAAATATTGTTTACGACCGCCAACCGCACGCCAACCCCCGCCGGCCGTCCCTGACGTCCGTTTCCGAGCGTTTTTTTTTGTTTTTCCCGCCCAAACGGGCGTGAGAGGAACTCTCGTGTTCGTATCTCCTGCTGGATCAGGCTCACCACAGACATGCAGTACACAAGCAAAACAGTCTGAGGGGGGGGGAGCCGCGCGTCTGCGCCTGTTCCCTTTGACTCTCACACGTCCTAACATTTACCGCCTCTCCCCCGAAACCCGACACTCGCAGGAAGTACATTCGCTCGGAGCGCAAAAACGCGCTGATGTCAGCCGTGTAGAGAGGAGTGTCACACCGTAGGAACAACACACTGCTGCACTCGCGCCGTTATTCACTTTTCAGCCTCGGTTTACTGCACCTGTCTCTCCCGCGCGCCGTCGTTCTGGCGCTGTAGAAGGAGGGGGGGGAGGGGGGCGGGGAGCCGCGATTGTACGATTTTACACTGCGAGTGTTTTTGGGAGGCAAATGGGTCTAATAATAGCGGTACCTGCTCCGAGCGAGTCGCGCTGAGGAGCACAAGGAGTCCGCTGTGTGGGAACCCTGTGGTGTCAGTGCCAGTAATCTGCCCCGTGAACCTTAACTAGAAATACAGTAGCAGCCACTGTGAAATCCGAAAACAGTTCCATGGGCCCGTTCAGGTTTAGTCTCACCAGCTCCGATTCGCTCTCCCGGTCTCCCGCTCTTTCCCTCCTCCCTCATTTTCCCTCTCTTTTTCTCTCTATCTCCCTGTCTCTCACTCTTATACTCTCTCTGCCATTCTCTGTACAGGCCCCTTTCTTCTCCTCTACTCTGCACGGCTTTTCCCCCTCTCTTTCTTTCTTCCTTTCCTTCATTTCATCTCTCTCCCTCCCTCCCTCCTTTCCTGTAACTGCCACACTCACCGTAGGTCACACACACATCTCTCTCTCTCTCTCTCTTTCACTCCATCCTCCACTCTCTTGACGCATTGAGTTTCACTCCAAAGTATTAGCGCTGAAATATTATCACTCCCCGACCAGTGCAGTTCATTTGGCCCAGTGCACTTTTTGGCTCATTATGAAGCCGCCAGACCCGAGCTCTCCCCTCCCGTCTCCGTTTTACTGTCCTTGTGCCATCCGGCCGCTCAGCCAGACCAATAAAGAGCCGTGAGCTCCAGCTTCACATCCAGTCTGTCCTCGTTTGTTTTATACAGCTGCCATTTTACTTTCTTTTCAGTTTTACTTGCTGAGGTAAATTGCCCTGATACAACGGTAAAGCTCCCCTTGGGTTCAACCCCTTATCCTGCTAGTTCACAGCCTAGCTGTAACCGCTGCTACTTTTGCAAAAGAAGTACGGTTGGATTTTCTTTGCCTTTCCTAATTTCCGAGTGCCCTCTTTCCTGTAAATTGCCGCCTGATGCGTGAAGACGTGCCGTTGGTTTGATCAACGTTAGCTTACTTACAGGGCGTGCTCATTGGTTTCCTGACAAAAGTGTCAAGTATAGCAAATATAGTTAATGTTGAGCGCTTTTTCCTGTTTACGGAGTTCGGGAAAAAATAAAACGAAACATCCTTTATCTGTGTTGCGGATTTGCCCTGCAAATAAATCAGGAATGCGAGGCTCCAAAAGACTTTTCAAAATCAGTGCCGGCAAAGCCAGTGTAAAAGATGACAACAGGGGGGTGGGACGCTGCTAAGCCAACCCCCCCCCCCCTCCACCCCGCCCCGCACGCTCCCTCTTCAAAGCCCTCCATCTGATACTGCGACAGATTGGTGGGAATGCGTCAGTCTCTCCTGCGAAGACCAGGAGCTCATTAGCAGTAGCGGAGCCAGTGAGATGTACTGTGAGTGTGGGAGGGAGAGGCCTGAAACCCCCCTCACCCTCCTCCCCTCCTCCCCTCCTCCCTATGGAGGAGTGCATAGCGGATGAGACACAGATCAAATCAGAGAGGGTTTTGGGGAGGGGCGGGGTGGGGGGGTTGTTGGTGACGGGTGGCAACTGATCACACGGAAAGACAACCAGAGGAGCACTCAGCGTCGGGATTGACAGCTGAAGAGAGAGAGAGAGAAAATAGAAAGAGTTATTCTATATCAAGGCTTGCGTCAGAGGAGAGCGTTGGGAAAGTTGTTTATAGTTTGGAGGCTTTAAGTATGCGAGCGCATGTGGGGGTGGGCGGGGCCGGGTGGGGTACGGTGGGACGGAGGGAAGGGGATTGGGGGGGGGGGGGAGTAGTGGAGGGCCTGAGAGAAAAAGCAGGGCACTTGATTTGGGGCGTTTGGGTTATACCAACAGGAATTAGCGGGGACAGGCTGAGCCCATAGGCCCTGAGCACCCTCGCAATTACCCAGCTCCTTCACACCATCCAGGCCTCCTTGTCTGCATTAAGCTGACATTCACACCATTAGATTAAAACGTGCTCTCTCCCAGCACCCCCCCCGGTCGAGTCTCCCTCCCGCACCTCAGCGGGGGGATTAAGGCGGGGAGAGAGAGAGAGAGAGAGGGACGGAGACGGAGAACGCCAGGACTCAGAATTCCCAGCATGGTACGAGGAGTCACTGGTCGGGATCTGCCTAGAAAAAAAAGCAAACGGATTTTGAGGGCTGGGAGCTGGGGTTTTTTTTCCCTCTTCTTCTTCTTCTTTGGTAGCTGTATCTAATTAGATTAAAGCTGCAGCCACCAAGAGCTCTAATGCAATTGAATTCCCAGCACTTTTAAATTGGGTTCCTGTAGACTGAATAGTGTGCCGTGCATTGTCACCCCGGGAACAGTGACCTCTCTGTGTTAAGCTCCAGATCTTCTCCGCCGAGCGTCAGCCTCCCTTATTTACCTTCTCTTCTGTCAGCCATTAAAGCGCTTTTGTAAAACGCGCCATCAAAACAAAATATCACTGCATTAGCGTAAACGCCGCCGCCGCGCCCCCGCCCGGCTTTGCAGCAGCTTGTAAGTGTCATCCGTACATTAGAAGGCTTTGCTCCCAGATATCGCTAATTCGAGTTGATTATGTATGCAGCCATCAGATGCAGTTGAATTAGACTGGGCGATGTTCGTGACTGTGAACATACGGAATTATGTCACTCAAAACGTTAGCCCAAATGCATTATTGTTAGCGGGAAAAGGCCACGTTCGAAGGAGGAAAGTCTGCAAAGTCAGTCTGGTGGAATTGCTTTGTCTCTTGTAAGACGTATAAATTGTCAAGAGATATGAATGTGTTTCTTTGTGTGTGCGTGTGTGTGTGTGTGTGTGTGTTGTGCGCGCATGTGTATGTGTGTGCGTGTGGTGCGTAAGCGTGTGTGTGTGAGTATGTGATGTTTGTGTGTGTGTGGTGTGTGTATGTGATGATCGATGTGATGGTCATGTGTTTGCATGTTAGTTTGTGTGTGTGTGTGGTGTGTGTTTGTGATGTTTGTGTGTGTGTACATGTGTGAGTGTGTGTGCGTGTGTGTGTGTCATACGTTTTCGTCACCCCTAATTAGCATGGCAGAGCAAAGGGCTGAACTCGACACAGGACACTGAACCTCCATCCACACACAGCCTCATCTAGAGCTGAGAGACAGCAGACGGGCTAGGGAGTCTACAGAGCGCAGAGAGGGAGAGAGAGAGGGAGAGAAGGAGAAAGAGAGACAGATTAAAGGAGAGATAAAAGAAGTAGAGAAAAGGAGGGGATGAGCAATCAGCCGAGGGGGGCTGAGTTGAAATGCAGACCCCGGCTTCCTTCCTGTGCAGCCGAAATAAAACAGAAAAATCCTTAAGACAACAGAACGTGGCCACGTGGGCTTCCTTCCTGACGTGACCCACCCCTGAGCCGTTTCGGCCTGTCTCCATAAATTCCCGCTGATTTACGCGCCACCGGGTGCCTGGCAGCCCCCCCCCCAACCCCCGTTAACCCCCCGCACCCCAGCCACTGCTCCGCACCGACGCTCCGGACAAGAACCTGCCATCCAATGGGAAATGGATCCTTAAAATTCCGGTTGTGTCTCCTGCCTATTTTAACACCGCTGAATTGCCAACGTGTGCTACTAATTACGTTTTACCATCGCCGTATTGTCCTTCTGTTAGGAAGAATAAGTGAAACACGGAAAGGTCGTGGCTCCCCTTTTATTTCTTATCGACCATCGTTAGCTATTCCCCCAGAATGCCGAGTCTTTACAACACGGTCTCCTAATTATGGACACTAACAACCCTGCCGTAACAGCCGTGAGCCGTCTGTGTGTTCCCAGCCTCTCTGAATCTCCCCATTCGTCTGTTTTTCTAGTCACTTATCCGTCCATCCAATCATCCGACCATCCGTCTATTTTTGGCTCCCAATTATCCGCTAGCGCCTACCCCTGCGTCTGTCTGACTAACTCCGCTCCCGCGCGCGAGGCATGCTCGTTGATCTCCGCCGGCGGATCTGTCGCGGGCGGCCAGGGTATTTTTTCGTCTTGGTTTCAGAACGTTCAAAAGAGCAGTGGGCTGTGGCAGCTGTTTAAACATGTCGTCTTTTTCAAAGAGCAGATGTCTTGGACGGGGACCGCGGCGTGTTTGTTATTCTTTGGGAGATATTGGGAGCTGGGGAACGGTTTTTGCGCGGAACGGAGACAATAACAGAAGTGGGGAGCCCGGGCCTCGGGCCTGCAGGCCTCCAGACAGAGCAGAAACAGAGAGAGAGAGAGAGAGAGAGAGAGAGGGGGAGAGAGGGATAGAAGGGGAGGGAGAGAGAGAGAGAGTGGGGGAGAGAGGGGAGTAGGGGAGAGAGGGATAGAGGGGGAGGGACAGAGATATAGGAGGGGGAGAGAGAGAGTGGGGGAGATAGAGGGAGAGAAAGAGAGATAGAGAGAGAGAGAGTGGGGAGAGAGAGAGGGGGAGAGAGGGATAGAAGGGGAGGGAGAGAGAGATAGAAGGGGAGAGGGAGAGAGTGGGGGAGAGAGAGAGAGAGAGAGAGGGGGGAGAGAGGGAGAGAGGGATAGAAGGGGAGGGAGAGAGAGATAGAGGGGGAGAGAGAGAGTGGGGGAGAGAGAGAGAGGGAGTAGGGGAGAGAGGGATAGAGGGGGAGGGACAGAGATATAGAGGGGGAGAGAGAGAGTGGGGGAGATAGAGGGAGAGAAAGAGAGATAGAGAGAGAGAGTGGGGAGAGAGAGGGAGAAAGAGGGATAGAGAGGGAGAAAGAGAGAGATTGAGGGGGAGAGAGAGAGAGTGGGGGGGAGAAAGAGAAATAGAGAGGGAGAAAGAGAGAGAGAGGGGAGAGAGATAGACAGGGAGAGAGGTGAAGGAGAAAGGGAGAGAGATAGAGGGGGAGAAAGAGAGAGAAAGAGAAAAAGGGGGACAGAGAGAGAGAGAGAGAGAGAGAGAAATAGACAAAGACAGGAAGGAAGGAAGGAGGGAGAGAAGGGTCTTGGTTAAGGTTGAAAAATGATGAAAACTGGGGACAAGCGGCCGCATCGTTGTGTTTAATATTAGCGAGCTCATAATGGAACAGGGACTCGAATCAGTCGCCACTTATCCCCGATCTGCCCATTTCCCCTTTATCCTCATAATACTCAAATCCCTCTGCAGCCTAAACCTTAATTTTTAAAAATTGTACACATAAGTTACATTACCAAGGCATAGACAATTGCAGCAGTGGGCTTAGGCAATTTTCTACTAATAGCACTTATATCAGCAGAGGCTTTAAAGTAATTTCCTGTTTGAAGATCCCGGCGTACTGTAAGTGTAGTGAATGGCTTCTCAGCCAAATTGTCGCCCTCTCCGCACTGGAGGAAAAGTCGGCGGCCCCCGCGATAACGATCGGGCTTCGCCGTCGTCGTCTTCCTTGTGTCCTTCCCGGCAGGTGAGGAGTTAAGCGGCCAGAACCTTCGAGGAGGTAAACATCGTCATCCTCACCAAATAGGGAGCCCCCTCCTCCTCCACCTCCACCTCCTCCTCCTCTTCTCGGCCTCCGACCCCCTCCCCCATCCGTCACGGTCTGGTGGCCAGGTTAAGTTAAGTAAGAGTGTTGTAATAATTAGGCTTCTGCCTTGGCCCTGGCAGTGCTTACCCAGATGTTAAAAGGCTTGTCCCATCATGCTACCGATCCACCCCCCCCCCCAGTCTGTTTGTCCCTGGCCTCTAAGGCTTTAGGCTTTGTTAGCCCGTCCATCCGCCATTCACCCGCCATTTACCCGCACCGTCTCTCTAGTTTCTGTGCCTCAGGCTGGACGACATGCACGGCGCCGACCAATCCGGAGCAGCGAGCGTTTCACCCACTCGGTCGGCGCGGAGGCGTGTCACGTTGCGTTCGGGACGAGCGAGCTGCGAGTGTTTATCTCAGTTTGGTAAGCAGGTTTCCTCGGGACTTCCGCAAGGTTGGCTCGGCCTGACGCCCTTCTCCCAGGCTTCTCCCGCCAAAATCCTAAACCAATCAGCGAGTCCGCTTTTCTCACGGCAGAGGGATACCGTGCACACCTGTTTCAGAAGGCTGCAGTTTAATGATCCGCGGACAGAACCGCCACATTTACAATAAACACTAAATTTCTTTTGGCAAAATAAATAATTAGTTTTGATAACCAGATAAGTCAGCACATCGACTTTCCATCTCCTTTCGCTTTTTTCGTTTTTTAAAGAAAATAATTTCTCCTATACATTTTGGAAAGAGCCATTTTCTGCCTCTGAGGAGTTGGCTTGGAGAGCGATTGTTATTACCGGCAGATGAGGGAAATGCTTTTTTTCCCCCCTCCTCTGTGGGTGCAGCAGGCAGGACGTGGACTCAGGGGGCGGTTGCTGACGGCAGCAGGTGTCTGTCCGCCCGTCCGCCATGAATGTGTTAAAGAGCGGTGGGCCGATCCATTGTGCCGCCGCCGCGCAGATCACGGATTAACGCTTCCTGCCTGGGCTTTTGTTGTCTCGGGTACTTGAATTGGACACAGATTGGTGGGCAGCCTCCATTATTGAAATGAGCCGTGGGATCCACTGTTAGGGAAATGAACGGGGGGACAAATTAGATGAAGAACGGCAACCGTGCGCCTCCCAGGAGCAGCTGGGGCCCCAGCAGAGGTAAACACGGCTCGAGGAAATGCGCTCCGGCTCGGATACGCGGTTATTCGCCGCAGAGAGCGGCTTCGCCGTTTGTTTTGAGCGTGGCTTGGCTGGCGCGGCGAAACGGGTCGTCAGTTCCTGTTCGATTGAACTGTAGTTTAAGAACTCTTATCATTATTCTCATTTAGACATGCTGGGCGCCGTTCTGTTAGCACAGAATTATTTGCAGGAAGATTCAAACCTGTACAGAGTGCTAACCCCTCAATACAGCCGAGATATGCGTATGAAGAATCCGCCATCGCTGCTCGGCGACCCTGAGACTCTCCAGTACTCCCCACCCCCCTTTCTTTCCCAGCTGCCGAGCCCCCCCGCCCGGCTCGTAATCGGCTCTCCCAGGCCCCGGGTCAGCCGCGTCCCCACGGCCCGGACGTCAACGCGGTGATGATGTCACCCGGCCCAATAAAAGCAGGCAAACCGGCCCGCCGAGCCCAGTAGAATCGGGCAGCTGGCACAGGCTTTGTTCCTGTGGGGCCCTGGGCGCGGTGGCCCCCCAGTGCCAGGAGGGACGGGCACCCCTGCGTGCCCCTCCACCCCCCGCCCCCCTCCCCCTCCCCCAGCTCGGTTTTTATGGGTCTATTTTTCCCAGGGAGCAGATCCGCTGTCTCTGACTGTTCCTGAAGCGCTGCCTGAAGCCTCTGCTTATTTTTACTGACAGACCCCCACCCCTGCCCCCCCCCACAAACTAATGCAGACGTGTTGAAAGGCCCCCCCCCCCCCCCCCCCCCCCCAGAGGGGCCACAAAGAACAGAAGGGCCCCACCAAAGGGTTTCCCGCCCCACGGAGACCCGCCAGGGCCGAGGTTTTTCTCTCGCTCTCTTCTCCAGAACTCCATCTCCCATAAGTACACAGGTGGATGAACCACAGGTGGAGTAACCATACTAGTACACAGGCGAAGGAGCATATCAGTATACAGGTGTAGTAACCGTATCCGTGCGCTGTTTAATTCGGCATGGCACCGCTCTTAAACGGACACTCGTTTAAATGTCGGGCGCGTACGTTCTGTCGTCTTCCTAAAAATTTTCAATGGCGACACGTCACGGTATCAGTTACGACCCGCGATCGTCGAGCGTGATTTTTCCCTTTCCCCACAGACAGAGAGGGGGGGCCGTGAACGCGAGGTTGGGATGTTAATCACAGCGGTGGTGACACATTCTTTTACAATGCCAGATAAAGTAGCTGTGCCCCCATTACGCTTGCCTCTTTTTATTGGAGTATCTCTTCAAACGCCACGCCGATACCGCATGCCTGCCGGCGACGCTGGAATTCTAATTGCGGGAGCCCGCCGGTGAATTACTGTACACATCTTTACGAGGCTGTTCAACAGATGACACTGTAAAAAGAATGGGAATTTGGGTGGGGACTTTGATGGGAATCTCAAAAAAAATGTCAAACGCAGACCTGCATTTTAACACGGCAGGTCTCCACAGCCTCGTTGTATGCGGAGGAAATAAAACAATTCTAAATTTGGCAGAATAATACATCATTGACACTGAATATACATCATTGACACTGTTGGCTTTTTTAACTGAAGAACCGGCACCACGGAATTTTCCAGCAAAAAAACATTATTCTTGCCTTGTTGTTTCATAAATTGTTCAGCGCTGACTGATTACTTGATCACGGTGCCCTATGGCTTTTTAAGAGCTGGCATTGCAAGTGCTGGATGGACTGTGTGAGGGTTTCCACGCATAAACACAATTTCTCCGTATTGCTGACACACATTATAAAGTGTTGCCATTTCCTCCTCCACCATGTCACTGTCTTTCTAAATTCCCCCAGTCCAATTAATTATTTAGCGGCATGTATCATGTATTTACCTTTGTAATCTATCTGTCAGCGCGTCTATTGATTCAGTCTTGCACTCTAATTGGGCATCTTTGCTCCGCAGCGATCTCATATTTAAATTCAATATCTGTCACTGCCTCTCGCGGCATATTAGTATTTTTGTTAATCATCTTTTTTCTTTGTGATATTTTTTTTTTTCCTCCAATGTGATAATCAGTCTCTGCTGCAGCTTAGGGAAAAAAAAGTGTCCTTGGATGTGATTACACTCGTTCCTTTGAGAGAAAAGAGGAATATTTTATTTTTAGTGATTAGGACCGCAGTGAGATGGGCTAAAGACATGGGGGGCTGGCCGGGGGGGGGGGGACGGAGCAGGACAGATGTGTAGCAACAGCAGGAGAGCACATACCCCTCTTTTATTTTCTCTCTTTCCATTCAATTCTGTCTTTCCAAGTCTCCCTCCCTCATTTACCACCTCTCTCTTGCTCTCTTTCCACTAAGTTTCTATCTCTTTAAATCCTTTTCTAACTCTCTGTCCCCCGTTCATTTTGCTTTTGTCTCCGATGGAATTAGAAAGGCTTTCTGGCCTTTGTGCGTGATGGGAAAGTAAGGAACAAGAGTAAAATATAAATATTCTCTTCCTGTTTCTCAGCTCAGTCTTTCTCTCTTTGTTAGTTTCCTGTTCTTTTACCCTCACTTTATCCCTCTCTCCCCTCCCTCTCTTCCTCTCTCACTTTCTCTTTCTGTTTCTGTTTCTCTCGTTCTTCCTCTCTTCCCCGTGACCCCCTCTCCCTCTCTCCCCTCCCTCTCTTCCTCTCTCACTTTCTCTTTCTCTTTCTGTTTCTCTCGTTCTTCCTCTCTTCCCCGTGACCCCCTCTCCCTCTCTCCCCTCCCTCTCTTCCTCTCTCACTTTCTCTTTCTCTTTCTGTTTCTCTCGTTCTTCCTCTCTTCCCCGTGACCCCCTCTCTCTCTCCCTCTCTCTCTTCCTCTCTTTCTCTCTCCTCTCTGGCTGTTGGACCAGGCCCGCCCGTGGTGTCTGTGTCAGGTCTGCGCTGGCCTTGGTTGTTGTTTGGACATTGAGACGTCGGGGTGCGGAGCAGATTAGCGGGGGGCCCTGCTGGCTGGGCCCAGAGTCAGGCACGGCGGTACATCCCCGCGGCGACACGCCGCGGCCCTGGGAACCCGCCGTGGACCCCTGCGGAGAGACCTGCCAGTGGGGCTTGCAGCCAGGGGAGGAGGTGTTAAAGTAGGCACTTAACCAGGTCCCCCCCCCCCCAACCCTTCTCCCTATTCATCATAATGGGATACACCACCGTTCTCTGTTGTCTTCTAAAAAGGCTGTTGAAATAATTGAATCTGGTGGCCCTGTCGTTTGGCGCGAGGTGTCGCCCGCACGAGTGTGTGTGTGTGAGTGAGTGTGACTGTGTGTGTATGTGTATGACTGAGACTCTGTGTGTGTGTGTGTGAGTGTGACTATGTGTATGACTGAGAGTGTGTGTGTGTGTGTGTGTGTGTGTGTGTGTGTGTGCGCACGTGCATGTGTGAGTGAGTGTGTGAGACCCTCTTGGCCTTAAGTAGGTTGATCTAGCAGCTGATGGCCTCTCCCTCTGTTAATCAGAACAGATGTGTCAGGGCTTCTCTGGGCCCAGCCTGGGGAAACCGAAGAGAGGCTGCAATCAGTAAACACTCACTGAGTTAATGACATCAATCAATGGCCTTCTAAAACAGCAATTTGATAATTACAGTCATCAACCTTCACTGCGGTATTCATTACCAATGAGAGGCTACAGTACGGGCTCTCCTCCCTTTTTTAACTTATCGCTTCATTCAAACCGTATTGATTCGGCATCTTATTATCTCTGCAATTGGATAGGTTATATAAAACCCCGGCGTATGTAAGTCTTACATCACTGATTATAGCATTTAACAATCTAAGACAAACATCTATCGAGATTATATGGTCTTTTCCCCCCTCGCTATTTAACGTCAAAGCTTGGCTATTTTATCATTTTAAATCTAATCAATATGCGATAACTCAATTCCGATGTAAAATCAAGCTATTTAGTTTATGGCCAATATTCATGGCTACTATGTGCCATTATTTAATTAAAACATCAATCTGTATGTTGTTATGGTTTTGTACTAAGCATCTGTATTTGGAATGACAATTTGTGCGCCAGTTTGAGAGCTTTCCCTCCAGAAACTGAAGATTAAGTAATTGCACAAGACAGGAAATGGGGAATCTTCCGGTCATTTATAAATTGCATTGGTATATGTAAAACAATTACCACAAGGGAAACATATGAAACCAGATGTGATTATTATTCTGTATAATGATCTCTGGCTCCCATAATATCAGTGTCATATCTCTTGAGAAAAATGTTTCTTATCATTTCACAATGTGAATAATATTATTATATGTATATTATTATTAATTAATAATAATAATAATAATGATAATAATAATTATTATTATTAACAATAATAATAATACTAATAATAATAATTTTTTATTATTGCCATTGTTATTATTATTATTATTATTTATTTGTACAGTACCTTTCAGTATGTTCAGTTCACATTACAAGGTAGTGCAAGGAAATTAAAATAAAGCTAAAATATGCTGATGTGTATACCAGACAGATCCTTTTAGAAGAAAGCTGCCATTCAGAATATTTATTATTAATAATAATAATAATAATAATAATAATAATAATAATAATAATAATAATACACATATTTGTACATTATTTTTCAAATGGTTCTAAAGCATATTACACACAAAATTACAGAATACAACACCACATAAAAAAAATACAAAACAAAATAACTAAGCAATAACAAAAAACTATTCAAACAAGCAATATAACAAAAGAAAATGATAAGAGACTAACAATATGAATTAGACAACAAAAAAAAACTAATAAATAAATAAATAAAATAAAGCCCAATCTAAAGAGTCAGATAAAAGGAAAATGGGGAAATGTGTTAGTGAGGTCGCTGGGCTCCTTAGTTGCTGGTGTTTTGTGAGTCTGGCGTGGGTGCGGACCGCCGACGTGCTGGCCCTGTTTCGGCTGAGAGACTTTGGCTACTGGCTC
Organism: Synaphobranchus kaupii; assembly: GCA_029718625.1. Taxonomy (NCBI): domain Eukaryota; kingdom Metazoa; phylum Chordata; class Actinopteri; order Anguilliformes; family Synaphobranchidae; genus Synaphobranchus; species Synaphobranchus kaupii. The sequence goes on from CM056387.1 coordinate 37,511,403, forward strand.
CTCGGGGCGTTCTTCCCTGCAGGTTGTGTAATATCGCGTCCCGGTGGCAAAATGTACAGAATTCCTCTGGGTGGGATATGAGGCAGTGGGGATGGGGTAGCAAGCGGGGGGCGAGGAGGGGGGGGGGGGGGGGTGCTGTGTTTGAGAGCAAATCTGTCACCTCTCCCTGAGCAACTACCCTTATGACCTCTATGCAGAGAGATATTGATTTTCCAGCGCTCTTTTTAAATGGCGGGGGTCTGGTGCTGGTGGGAGGGGGTCTCAGTTGGGTTCACTGTAGCTAGGATTTTCTCCCCTCTCTCTTTTTTTGAAGTTAAATGTATATCCCCCCTTTTCCCAGGGGGGGGTTGAGTGGGGCTTATCAAACTCGCGCAATCCCTAAAACTACTTTTAATGTCATTAAAATATAATTTCATTTCATTTAAAAGCAATGAGAGCCCTGTGTGTGGAGGACAGAGAGAGAGAGAGAGAGGGAGACAGGGTGAGAGAGGGGGATTATGGGTTATCAGCAACCAATCTCCTCCTCCTTTTCCTGGATCATGGATCTCTTGTAGTTGATCGGGCCCTCGATCCACAGCCACTTCAAGGCCAAGCAATGTCACCGCACAAATCTATTTTATTTCAATCCCTCCCAACACTGAGCGGGGGATCATTTTTGAAGTAATGTTGGGCCAACAGATAACAGGTGAGGGGGATTATGGGCCCTTTCCTTTTTATCGTCCTTCTGAGATTCTCACTGCCCTTCCTCACAAACTGCTAAACCGCCAGGCGGATAAGGAATGAAAAACATATATTTTTTTCCCCCCAAAAAAAATACCTTTTTGTCCAGCGAGGCTCGCCAATAATAACACCGTCACTAAAAAACCCACAAAGACTAGCGGTAGAAGACTAGGAGCATGTCCCTGCTTTATTACATTTTTCTGG
>CM056387.1:37519243-37550976 GCA_029718625.1 Synaphobranchus kaupii
TGTGCGACATTAACATAAGAAGGAGACGGATGAGTTTTTACTGTTTACATAAAAATGCAAAAAAAAAAAAAGATAAATTGCGCCTCTTCCGAGTGTCTGTAGCAAAGGCTGCGCCGCCCGTTCGGCGCATTCGAAGAGGACGCAGAGCTGGAAACAGGCTCGGCGATGTTGTCGACACAGTAGGAGCTCTCGTGGGATGTGGGGGGGTGAGGGGTGATTAGGATTCTGGGTGGGTGTGCGTAGGGGGGGGGGGCGGGGGCAGACAGTAGGCAGGTGCCCAGGCTCTCCGGCGAGTCAAATGGTCTGTCAGCGGCACTCTGAGCAATCCCGGCCCTCGATTAATACGTTTCAAAAAATGTCCCCTCCACTCTAAGTGCCAGCCACACATCTGCTATGCTTCATTCTGCTCAGCCTGCGCCGGGTTAGTGCAAAATCAGCAGCGGCGCCCCGACCCATAAGAAGAGGATCAATCAAAGAGCCGGGTGATAAATTAGAGGCATCAGCAGAGGGGCGGATGCTACTGCCGGGCCGGGCCAGCAGGATACCGCTGTGCGCCAACGCAACTGGGCTGAGGAGCTGTCCTTGTGTACCCCCCCCCCCACCCCCCACACCACCCCCGGATCCATAACGCACCTCCTGCAGTGCACGCACTTTCACACACACACACACACACACACACACACACACACACACACACACGCACACACACACACACACGCGCACACACACACACACACACACACACACACACACGCACACGCACACATACATGCACAGACACTTATAGACACACACAAAGACACATGCACACACACATACAACTCTTGCATTACAACACAAATACACACACCTCTTGCAGTACACATGCCACACACACACACACACATACGGACATATGCACACCCAGGCACATACAAATGATTCCTGTAGCACTCAAACACACATGTACACACTTATACACACAAATGCACATATTCACGCCTCCTTCACACACACAATACATACAGACACACATACACACACACATATACAGTATATATATATATATATATGCACAAACACACATATATACACACACACATTCAGTTGTAAAACAGGTATGTGAGTAGGAAGGCTTGTGAATAATCAGATGTGCTTTTACTGTGCTGGCCTGATGACATCCACCTGTGGCCCACAATGCACCCCTCCCCCCTCCACCTGAATAGATTTCAGAGGGCGGTGTGAGTTTTGACATGGACTAGGAACTCATGTAAAATGGCAGCTAAAATAAGGATTTCATCAGCTTTACCTGGGCGCAAAAAAAAAAAAAAAATACTTGAGAAAAGTCCACGGTGGATGTTATTTATGGGACAGATTCTACTCATGTGAAATGCAGCGAAAGACCGAAATTAAAATTGGGGCCGCCTGTCGGTTACACCCCCGCGGCCGGGTCTCGCGCTCAGAAAACGAACGCGAGGCGGCGATCCGCAGAGCCCCCGAGTTTAGACGAGGTCACGCTTGGCCTCGCCGGCTTCACCTGGGGGGCGCTAACGACGGAGCGGCCGGCTCGCGGACGCACGGCGACAGAACAAAGCGCTCCTCCGCTCCCCGAGGGGGGCGTGTACCTGCTTCTGTTTTCACAAAAAAATAGTCCCCCACTCTAAAAAAAAAAAAAGAACGGTGCCGGGGGGGTACGAGGGTACGCCATTTATAACAGAATTTACGGGTAGGCTCACGGCCCAACGCACACAGTGTGTGTTAGCAATACACACAGCATTAATGCGCGCTGTTTTTCATGTTGGGCTGATATACGGCCAGGGCGAAAGGGCTGTGAAAGGCCCCCGACGTGCTGCTCGCGAGATAGCGGCTTCGGCCGCGCCGGGAGCAGACCGGGGGGGGGGGGGGGGGGGGGGGGGCGCGGGAATGAAAACACCGGTGCGGTGGACCACACCCCCCCCCCCCACACACACACACACACCCTCCCTCTTCCCCCGCCCGCATCGTCGGCCCCCCCCCCCCCCCCCCCCCCCGCGCGCCGAATTAATTCACGGCTCCGCATCCCGCTCCCCCGCTCCCGCGATCAATTAATTGTAATGATGACGGCCTCGTTACGAGGCGCCTGCCTTGTTTGCTTGTGATCTGAGAGACAGGTTTAGGACTTGTATTATTTAAGGCGGCTGGTAATTACATGGGTGTTAGCATATGGAGAGAGAGAGATATGATTCATTCCCTGAGTGGAAGCTGGAGAGAGAGAGGGAGGGAGAGGGAGCGAGAGAGAGAGAGGGAGGGAGAGGGAGAGGGAGACAGTGAGACATCCACGTTTGGCAGATGAAACAGGGAGCCGCGTGCTGCTACAAACCGTTCCCCTTATTATATCTCATTAAAGCAAGGGGCGAGATAAGGCAACACAAGCCGTGAATAAAATCTACAGCGTCCTTCGCGTTACGAGCTGTAGATGGGGAGGGGGGGCTGCTGATATTGTGAGAACCTGTGAGGGGCCCTTTGTGAGCCAGAGAAAAATGATGTCTTCTTCTCCGTGGTGACCGCCCGGTGTGCCTGAGCGATAGCGGGTAGCGGCGAGCCCCTCTGCGCTAATTAGTGGAGCTTTTAACGAGAACAAAAAGAGATGTGTAGTGTGGGGAAACTGGCAGGCCTCGTTAATCCTGGCCCATTGTCAGCACAACAAGCAGGCCGTGTAGGACAGTCTCCCCGGGAGCCGCCGTAAATCTGCTCCTGGGCTTCGGAGGACCTGGCCTGGCCTGGCCTGGCCCAGGCCGGGCCCACCTTCTCCCGCGCCACTTTCACTCGCCGAGCGCCGGGTAGTCCATCAAGTCCTTTTTCGTGCTGGCAGCAGTCGGTTTGTTCTCATTAAAACGGAGCAGCAAATTAGCACCTAATACGGTAGTCGTGGAGTGATTATTAAAATTTATTATCAATATTGGAATTAAGATTGAATATGGTCTAGCGGTAGTGCGTTGGCCATCTATAAAAAGCCTTGTCATTCAGCAGATAGCAAAGACTTAAGGCGCTATTTGGCGCTAATGAGACCTTAAAGGCGCTCAGATAGCAGTGCTCCTGGTCTGAGGTGGATATTTACACTGCGCAAAATGTCTGTCTTAACAAGTGTCTGTAATAAGACTTAAAATCCAATTTTTTTCTCAAAAGTGGAAAATATTTGCTTGTTTTAAGTTACTTTTTTCTTGACAAGTGAAATTATCTTACCCCACTGGCAAATCTTGAAATGAGTAAAACTATCTCTCCCCACTGGCAGATAGTTTCTCTTATTTAGCAAAAAAGTTACAGAAATAAGATTCTAAATTCTAAATATAAGATTAAAATTCTTGTTAAGATTTGGTTTTTGCAGTGTAGTGGAAGGCAGGTTCCCAGAAGAGGCTATTTGAGGTGGACGGTACACACACGCACACGCACACACACACACACACACACACACACACACACACACATATGCATATGACATTGCCCTTGGCGTGTCCGCTGCTCACCGGTAGGCCACAACGTACACTTTTCACGACGACCGCCGTGATTTGAGCATCGGACGCCACGCCCCCACAGCTGCGCTCATGCCCGTGATGATAGTGATAAGCGACCCCTTCGGGGTGACGCCCGGGGCTCACCGATAGCGAGGTGTCGGAGGCGGGCACGGGCGCGCCCGCGGTGTTTTTAAGTCACGGCGCGAGAGCAGGCCCTGCCCGTGTGAGCGCAGAGCGGCGGTTAGGTGACCGCCCACCCCTGTCCCCGCGTGTAGCAGATTAGCGCACGGCAACGGGACATAATGAGGCATCCTGTTCTTTACTCAGCGGCCATATGATTCGCTGCTTGGCCTCCCGCCGATTGGTGATTTGCCGAAATTAAAACTTAATCAAGCATAGTGCCGGACTGGCTGTGAGTAATTCAGGAGAGATTGGAACGGAAAGCAAGCATCAGAGATGCAGGAGAGAGACAGACAGACGTAGAGAGAGAGAGAGAGAGAGAGAGAGAGAGACATAGATAAAGAGGGAGAGAGAGAGTGAGAGAGGATTCAATCAATGTTTTTGACTTTTACAAAAATACACGTGGACAAACTCAAGGTAATGTTGGTGGTCTCAGACCTCGCCCAAGTCTTGTGAAGAAAAAAGAAAAAAAATACTCACACTTGCGTTTAATTTTCAGTCAAATTGATTCTAGTGTGTAAGAGAGAGGGGAGACTTTTTTTCCATCAAAGGGGCCCTGTGCTCTCCCCAGAAGACCACACCTTCTACTCCACGATCAATAAAAAGGTTCAAAGGGGTTCTTGTCATTTTATTATTCTTTTTTTTTTTTGCGAGGTTGATTCCCTCCTTATACTGCAGAACATTTTCCCAGTCCAGCCGCACTGTGCCAGGCGGCCATTATTTCCCTGAGCAGTTTGTGAAAAGGGCGGGAACTCTCCACTGAAGAGGCTGTGAGAGAGTGCAGCTCTTAGAGAAGTGGGGGAACGGTGCCAGGAGGCTTTCTGTAGCACTGGGGTCAGTGAGGGCGAAAAGCGTCTACCATTCCATGGATACGAGGAACACGTGGGGTTTGTAGTGTCTACAAGTGACTCTGGGGTCTGTAGGCCTTTTGCTGATAAAGTCTCACCATCTCACCGTCTCACCCCCGGATACCTGTTAGCCTAGCGCAGGGGGCTCAAACTACATTCCTGGAGGTCCGCGGTCTCGTCTAGTCTTGTTTTGTGATTTCCTTTCAATCAGCAACCAATTTAGGCCTCGGAAGCAAGACGTCCAGACTCTTTAGTCGATTAATGACTTAAATCTTTGCACATAAGTCCGGGAACATGTCAAAAAACAAGAATGCACAGCGGCCATGCAGGATTTGCGTTTGAGATACCTGGTCCGGCGCGTCTGAATCGTCGACCGCAGAGCCAGCAGAGTTTTTTTTGTTTGTTTTTTTACCTGACAGGAAGTCAAGTGGGAAGCCGGTAGCAATGTTGGCGCGCTCTTCATTCGATGATACGCTCTTCAGCGTCGGACTCCGGTACGCCCAGTGGTTGGCGCGGCGGTTGGTCAAATTCCAGGAGCCACTTGCGGATTCAAACGCACGCTTGTTCAATTAATGACTAAGTCCCTCCGAATGAAAACTTCATTTATTTGGATGAGGGCTGTAATTCTCCCCTTTTGAGTCTCTTGACTGAATAACAAGCACATTTTATTCAGAAAACATTTTTATTCCAATTATGCAATGATAACAGGGTAGAGAACCAGTCCGTCGCTTCCTTTTTTTGTGTGTTTGATTGACACGCTAATCTGCGTTTGTAACTCTGATGGTTCTCCGATGTCCTCCATCAGCCATTATGAGACTCCCCCCGATTCATATTAGTCAAAAACATTTTGGTCATAATTACTGTGCGTCCCCCAACTTTTAATTTCTGCTTCCTGTTTTTGCTTGGTAGGCCTTCATTCATTGTCCCGCGAACACGCACGCGAGTGTTTCATTACTGCGCAAGGCATTAATCACATTTAATGAAACGCATTTGCGCTGTTTTTACAAATGCTGATTTAACCAGGTGATGACAGGATGAACAGAATAAACATCACCCATCTGTTTACCGCCCTTAGGCTGCTGAAAGCAAAGACAAGCCACGTGATAGGCTGCTAATTATGGACACTATATGAATCCTTCCTTCTATAGGCTAAAATTTTTTTTTTTTTTTTAAATGTAATAAAAGCTTTCTCAATTTTCAGCCATGCTGGCATTCAGAATTTTATTCACTGAAGAAGGTCGTTTGACTGAAACATTTGCAGTAACCCTTTCCACTTTTGCACTTTTTAACTTCAAAATTAAGGGGCAATCTCACCTTATTCTTTTACAAGGTTGCGCCCCAGAGCCCCGCGTTGTTCTGCGTTTCTATTGGACGGCGCGGCGGGGCTGTTAGAGACGACGCTTCCCATCACCCACTGTCCCCACATCGCTCCTGGCAACAGAACGATGGCGAAGTGGGTACGACGGCGAGGACGGGTTTCTGGCTGCCCGCCCCCCCCCGCGCGCGCCCCGCCCGCCGACCATCGTCGGGCCCCTGTGGCGCACGGCTGAGAATGAAGTCCCCGTGAAGTCATTTCTCAGGGCGTCTGGACCTCTCTCATGGAAATGCAGCCCCGCTGACGCGAGGGCCCATTGTCAGAACCCAAAGACTCACATTTTATTAAGTAGTATTTAGAGAGGGGGGGGGGGGGGGGGGGGGGGGGGGGAAGACACATCGGCGCTGAATTTTAATCAGCCCGCTGGAAGACAGGGAGGAGAAAGAGAGGGCAGTCTGTCGAAGGGAAGAAAAGAGAGAGACTTTTTTCCAGCAGCGTGAGACAGACGAGGCTCTCCCTGCAAACGGACACGCGGCTTCTCTGAGGGAACGGCCCGACCGCATTCCTCTTTCTCTCTCCGTCATCTCGTCCTTCACTTTTTTTGTGTCGGACAAAAAGTACATTTTCCACTCTCTCGCTCTGTTTTTTTTTTATCCCCAAACTCTTAGTCAGCTCAACTCGGCTTGCCTTTAGCATCGAGGTCTGAAGAGCGTAGCATGACGCCGTTTCATTTTGAGCCCGCCGGCCTACCTCAGAGAGACTAATTCTGATTTAAAAACAAATCTAAAATTGAAATTGCGGCGAGAAGGCGAGAGTTTTAATGCGAAAGGAGTAAATAACAGCAGCGTTTTACATCAGTTGTCATTTTAACATCCATTTGTCAGCCGAATGAGGGCCTACTGGCGGTCTCTGTTGCCTGTAACTGACTAACACCTTTCTAACATTGGCATGACTTTGTGGTAACATTGCGGCGGAACTATGCTCTTTTGCTCGCGACAAGCCAAATATGTGAGTTTCTGGAAAGTTCCACGAGGCTGGAACCATAGTCCCGCATTAGAGCCCCTTGTCACACGAACACACAGTTCTCCTCACAATGCACACGCCTGCACCTACTTAACTCTCTACACCCATACTTACCCTACCCAATTCTGCCCATCCCCCCTCACTCTCTCATAATCTCTCCCTCCCTCCCTCCTTCCCTCACAGTCTCTCCATCCCTCCCTCCCTCCCTCTCTCCCTCTCTCCCTCCCTGGGAGATAATCACTCACTGATACTGACAAGTTTGCTCATTTGATCTTTCCCCCAGTGGTGAGTGAGCTACCTGCAAATGCCTGCAGTGCGCGGTAGGAGTTAGGGACCAGCGCTTGCGACCACAAGCTTGTGAGTTCTAATCCTGATTAACTCACTGGGGTGTGTACTGAATCTGATCTGTTTTATAGTTTATATATTGCCATATATTGCCACATACTGGGCAAGGAATGTAAAAAAAAGAGATGCTTGAAGAAGTGCTTTTTTTAGAAGTGTGGAATGTCACAGTCGGTCAGTGGTCTGGGGGCTGTGATTTAAAGCTCAGGCAAAGACCGCCTATAAGCTGTAGACCCCCTCACTTTCCCTGGAGGAGATCTGAGCTGAGTTTGCGCAAGCCGTGTTCGTTTGACACGCAAGTCTTCCGTTATTCCCGGCGATTGTTATGTATCGCGGGTTCATCCTTTTTTTTTAGAAAATAGAGGCCTCAGTCGTTCTCTGAAGCGTGTTCATCGACGGGGTTTGAAATTCCGCCGCCATAATTTTTCCGGCGGTATTTACGGCGCCAAATGTGAAATGGAGCTGTCAGCGCCGCGGTGCGGCACAGCGCATTTATAGTTTAGCGATGTTTCATTCTGTGGTGGGACACATAGCCGTAATCGCATGGGGGGGAGGGTTCGAAAATTCACTTTGACACGGGACGCCTCGTCGACATCTAACCAACCGAGCCTGCCAGAGCGGGGCGTGCTGAGCCTAAAGCGACGGCTCCCAGGAAGAAGCTTTGTCTGGTTTATAAGCAGCCGGGAGAAGGAGGGATGGCGGAGATGTTCTCCTGCTCAGGGTGAGAAGGAGAGAGGGAGGGAGGGAGAGAGAGAGAGAGATGGGAGCGAGGCTACCACCCGGGCGGGAGAGGCTGGGCTCGCTCTCGAGGTGGCGTTCGCGACGGTGGAGCGGTTACCCTGGAGAGCACCGGCCAAGAAGTGGAACAAGACGAGAGGCGTGTGTGTGAGAGTGTGTGGCGACGGGTGGGGGGGCAGTGGGGTTTTCAGTTGGCTGGAGTTGCGGGGGGGACGAGGGGGGGTGAGGCGGGGTGTCTGCAAGTCAGAATGGGAGGATGACGACTGCACAATGGCACCACCCAGCCTGCCGTGAAATCAGAAAACCCCAGCCAACAACCACGGTAGAACAACTGCACCCCACCCATCACCCCCCCATCACCCCAAAACCGCCCCTCCGAACCTTCTCCCCATCCCACAAACCACAAAGGAGGGGTGTGGGGGCTTCTGGGAGTGCAGCCATGCGGCCGCTGCCCACCTCCTCCTGCCCCGCTTATCCATTACGTCACCCCCCCCCCCCCCCCCCCCCCCCCGACCCATCCCGAGCTCTCTCACACTTTCACAATAAGGTAAATAAAATGGTTGGGATGCCTGGCTGTCAGTGTTCTGGAGCAGTTTATAGAAGTTAGAAGTAGTTTGCAGACATGCATTACTGACTGGGGCAAAAGGTGGTTTAATCTCTTAATGGCACCGGTTGGCTGCTGTTAAAAAGCCTTGCACCTCCATCCATTAGGAGTGGCTGTGCCCCCCACCTCCCCGCCCCCCTTTCTCCAGCATGCACTTGTGCATCACAACCAGCTGTTTGTAATGAAGTTTGCTGTGCATAATAAGAGCCCTCGTCAGGGTAATGCGCTGAAAGATAGCGGAGTTGAGTAGGCCTTCATTTTTAATGGGCTTTTCTGGTTTTATTGTGCTACGTTCTTATTTCAGCGCTGCTGCGGTAGCCGGGAACATGAGCGTGCGGGAGTGTGTGTGTGTGTGTGTGTGTGAGAGAGAGAGAGAGAGAGAGAGACAGAGAAAAATATGTGTGTGTGGAGGGGGAGAGAGAGAGAGAGATTACAGTATGAGTAAGTGTGTGTGAGAGAGCGAGAAAAAGAGAGAGAGAGAGAGAGAGATTACAGTATCAGTGAGAGTGTGTGTGTGTGTGTGTGTGTGTGTGTGTGTGTGTGTGTGTGTGTGTGTGTGTGTGTGTGTGTGTGTGTGTGTGTGTGTGTGTGTGTGTGTGTGCGAGTGCGTGCATGCGTGCGTAGGAGGTGGGGGGTCCTGTCATTTTGCATTAGAGAAGGGTGTGTCTGAGGCCCGGGGAGGTCAAGTGACTTACCGCCCGCCGGGTCACAGGCTGGGGAGCCGAGCCCAGAACAGGGGACCACACCACTCTCCCCTTTCCCAGATATTCACCTCATTGTTCTGCCAAAGAATTTAGCGTTCTGCAAACTGCATCGGCCAATAAACCCCCTTAGATTCCTACTCACTTCATAAGACACATTAGACCCATCGTCTAGGCTCCGAGTTTGGCCTCTAAAATCACAGTGTCCGTGAACTGAATCTTTTTTTTTTATTTGCAACTTTTTGAAATGATTCTGTTATCTCCCCCCTCGGAATATATGTTCAAGCGTACATTCACCGCTTTGTTCTGGTGGAGAAGAGATGCGGTGAACATGTCTGCATTTTGAAATACGAGCCTGAATATGAAAAGCAATTGAACGTCGGAATTGTGCAGTTTCGGTTAGAGCCTTTAGAAATTCATGGAATATTGACATAATTTAAAAATTATTTTACATTATATTTTAGACGAGTAAAATGTACAATACAGATACAAAATTATTGTGAGTTTATATCTTAACTTTAATTATTGTATATTGAATATATATCTTTTTTATTGTAAGGAATACTTGGCAGGCATTTACCACAGTATTGATATGAATGCGATGTATTTAGCACTACAGTATTAAGACTCAATTGTTGGAAAAAAGGGTGCACTAGATATTCCTAATTTCACGTCCACATGTAATAGATAACCCTTATTTAAGTATTACAAATTTAATTAAGAGTTTTGTTAGGATGTTTTGGTCAAAATATACATAGAATGCAATTATCATAGGGGATGATTATACCCATTCAGTTGGTACTGACTGAAGCATTTGGAATAATCTCAGTGTAGCTGTACACATACGTTTAAGATTTTTTAAAATTGAATTATTGTACCCACTATACATTAAAATAAACATTTTATTGAAAACATACATTTTCCTATTTATAGTAGGCATACAGCAAAATAAATAGATAGATTACAAGTCATTATTAAGTTAGAGTAAAATGGAAAATTATGACACAGATATACTTTGAACATTGGCAAAACTTTGTAGTGGTCTAGCCTATTATATGAGAATGAACTATGAATGAATAATTATGTCCGTATAACAACGGAATTCTGGGAGACCCACACTGTTTGACCCATGCAGAATGAATAAGAGAACTGAAGGGGCGAGTTAGTTTACACAGTTTAGCGTTACACAGTAAAACACTGTTGGTCCTTAATTAAAAGCCACTAGCTTCTCTTTCAGGCGTTGACCTTGAGCGACACTTTTTGGAATTAAACCATAAAGTGCAGTTTTAATGGGTACAAATGAAGCATGTTTCTTGATTTGATTAAATTAAACTGCCATGAAAGTATCCGGCAAGGGTCCAAATTTTAAAAAGTGCAATATGTTTTAAAGTACACGATGTTTCACATGATTTAGCTTTATGGGCTGAAGGTAATTCAGTGTCTTGTAATAGTTCCCTGTCAATATTCTTATTGAACGAGATCATTTGGAAAGTCTATCATTTTTTTAAATAATGTTAACTAAACCGATAAAATATAATGGAAATTATATGAGAACAAAAGTAATTCTACGTCATTGTAAGGTTAAATTAAATAAAATTATATGACTTCTACTTCTGTCAGTAGGCCTATATTGTGTTAATAGCCTACTTCTTCTTCTTCATCCTATTATTATAAAAACATTTTTATGAATTATTATTATTATTATTGATACCGTTTCTGGTCATGTTTCCTATTTTACCGGCCTCCTGTAAATGAATATAGTCGAAATACTAGCAATAGAAAACGGTATTCATGAAGGAAAATAGTAATAAAGCAACTGCGCGCTACATAATTCCTTTTCACCTACTAAAAAACTCGTACAAATGCTCATATTTTACATATTTTGAATATATCCATTACGGCAAAAATATTTCAGATAATGTTACTCTAATGTCATCCATTTCGGTATGACGTAGGGTATTCATTATGACCTAGAACACAGGTGTTTTTTATGGTCAGACACTCGTCTGACTGATTGTTGGACTGGTAAGGCCTAATGTTCAGTATATATGCTATGTGTCTGTGCACTCGTCTTTTTAATCTAATTGTATTATATTGTCCGTAACGTCATCATGCTGTACTCCGGGGCTGGTCTCTATTGTAGCCTAAGAGATGTTTACTTTTCAATGGGGACTACCTGGTGGAATAAGAGATACAAAATAAATAATTATCATTATCGGTAATATATGCAGCAGTAACGTATTACTTGTTCATTCAGGAAATAGTTCAAATGTTGAATCTAATTATTAGATTTGCGTGACTGTACAAAGATCTGGAGGCTGTTGGGTATGTAATTAGCCTATTTGTATATATTTAAATGATGATTAGTTTTTTATTCCTGTAATATAACACCAATTAGTATTCAGGAAAAATAAATAAATAAGTAAGCCGAACCATGCCCCTTAGTTTCAAAAGCGTGTTGTACTTAATGTGGCAATTCAACATGCCACCTGGATGTGTCATATAAAGGTATCTCATTAACACTCAATTAAATTACACTAGATGCAAATTAACACCGTTAACAGGGAGCACTGTTGAAAAGAATATGGGGGTTTGTGAAACAAGATGACTAATACATATTTATCTCATGCTAATTGGGTTGTGTGAATAAAGATAGATCTTTAATTAATTGACAACGATCGGTTGTAAATGAAATGTTGTACTCAAGCCGAGGTGCGAACACGCTGCCACCCGCGCGCGGCCACAGTTGAAGGCATGGCCGAGGGAAAAAGTGTAAGTTTATATGTGGGTGAACGAGATGTAAAAAAAAAATGTAAAAAAAGACGATAAAAAGCGGTAACAAATTTAAACACAGAGACAATACCAATAGATAATTTATTTTATAAGAAATTACACCTCACCATGGGGAATATTACTGATAAAAATACTAATGACAGATTAATCACACTGCAGTATAGAACAACGCAATGCGTGAAATCCCAAGGGAAATGCAGCACGTTCATTTTTCACACAAATAAATATTTAGTGATTTGTATGCAACTGTCTCTGTTTTTAAACTGAATACAAGCCCCTGGTCCTTCACGTAAATATGCATTTATATCTGGCGTGTTCAGCAGCGCTCTTTTAAGAATGATGTTTTCCTGACATATTGGCGGTTGAACAAATACTTTATTTTTGCTTGAATCGTGTTCATATGATCATGCTTCTTGTTCTCTAAATGGATGTCCCCTGGAAAATAATGCAATTTTGATACCCTATTCTTGTGCTGAAGTCTGCCGGAGACCGCTTCAAGAAAGCAAGGATTTCTCCAGGCGATCAATATGAGGGGAATTTGCTACCCGGGACACGTTGATCCTCAGTAAATGTCACCCGAGGAAGTAGTTGGATACTTGAAGATTACAGCAGGAAGCGGAGTTGTTTTTTCATGTTCAGTATGATATATCCATTCCTAAGTAAGACATTATTCTGGATTGTACTTAGTGGTTAGCAGTTGAACATGTTGTTTATTTTCAAAATCTTTCTGGATCCACTTGATTATCTTGCATTGATATTATTATTATTATTATTATTATTATTATTATTATTATTATTGGTACTAATAATTACAGTGATAATAATACAAATAGTAAAAGCAAGTAATGCATATATTATGCATGTCTGAATTATTATGAAATTAGAACCGTTAGCCTATAATATTTTAGTTTCTTATAAATGTGATATTTAAAGATTTCATATATATTTTCAAAAAGTGATTTTAGTTGATGCTATTCGGTTGTAAATGGGTGCACAGACGTGTTTGTAATTATGTGCTTGATGCAAAACCCAACACAATTCTTAAACAACAAAAAACATTTCGGAATTTAATTAGGCTATATAGCCTGTTTCATTTACTTAATTTGCATGGTTCTAATTCAAATCCATCTACGGTCAATTACAACTTTCTAAGCCTTTGTTACTTTAACTTCTGTGTCGTGCCAACTTGCCCCGTGTAATTTATCATATGTGTGGGCAATAACTGAAGTGTGGGGTCTTTTCACGTTTATTTGTTTATGGCCTTTATACATTTCTGATGGTTTACACCCATTCAGTGCGACCACCATTTTGCGAAGAAAAAAAAAAAGTACGGACAACAAAACACTCATCCATTTCAAATCACAGATGGCGCTTTGAATGGCCGGTGCCCTGTATTGGTGGGGGTGCGCCTTCTTCTGTTTGCAGGCGCCCATTCTGCCTCCCGGTTTTTCTTTGTGACGAACTTTCGCTGTAGGTATTCATGCAGAGACTGAGTGTGAATTTACCCCCATCTTCTCATCTGCCCCGCTTTTCACCTCCGGCCCATTCTTCGCTTTCTCATATGTTTACGCACTTTAATGCTGCCTGCCTTCTGCGTGCCTGCCGACGGAACAGGCAAGTTGTTAGACATTGAAATGCGAGGGAGGCTTTCTCTCAACCGCGACGCGTAGTGCACGCGATTGACAGTGGTTACAGAAGCACACACTTGCGTGTCTCGTTTTTTAGTATACACCTTGACGCGAACTTGTTTCGGTAGGTTTGTTTTATTTTTTGCGAATCCCTGTAAGGCAACTACTGTATTTCTGCATCTAGCTGTTGAGGTGTGTCACAGTCGCTGCACACCATCGTAATTTGAGTCTCACTGCTGCTTGCCTGCAAAGGTAGCCTACTTGTGTCAAGTACTTGTGAAATTCTTCTTTGCTTATGATCCTGTCCAGTGTAAGTTAAGAAAATGATATTAATTTTTTCATGTATGTACATATACTGAATTCTCATTGGCAGTGATAAATAAACACGAAATGTATAGCAAAATATTATATGTTTATATGTTAATTTGCAAACCATGCTGTATACTAATGTCCTTGCTATGATCAGGTTTCAGTAATTAAATGAATATGCAGTGAGATATGGAAAGACTTGACAAGGCTGAAAAAAATGTTGGGATAACTTTGATTACAATATTTCTCCCAGGGAAACGTACAATTTCAAATAATTTCAATGAGAAATTCAAAATGTATTTTTCAAAGGCAAATGCTTACATGGGGGGACTGTCTCACATGGCCTACAAGAGATGTGTCTTATTGGAAAGCACTTTTTCTGATGCCGCCATGCCCGTCTTCTATTCCATTAGGGACTACATTCATGCTTCTACGTGCAGACCTCTCATTTGTATTTCAGAATTACACAGGCTGTATTTTTTGTTTATAAATGGAGTTTCAATAGCAATACAACAACCTTGCTGCAGCATCCATGCTTAGAGGAATTACTGAAATAGAAGTGTTAAACCAAATATGAAAATTGCATTTAGCGTCATAAAGATCATAACCGAGATAGACCATCTGTCTTTTACTAAATACCCAGTGTATTCTTACAACCTTGGCTATTTTTTATGTCTGATGTAGGTCTAATTTAAAGCATAATAGTTTTTGATCTTTTATAGCCTAAATACAACAACGGTATTATTGGTGCCTTTTAAAAGTCGGTCTGTATCAGGAAAATACTTAATCGCGAATTGACCATTCAAAATTACATTTAGCCGTACGCTTAGCCTATTGCGTCACTCTCTCTTTAAAAGGTTAATTTCTTTCTAGGGTATATGTCATTCCCCAGCAATGTGTGGTCTGCTGTGCGAGACTTGGCTCTGCCTACGTTTAGCCTGTGTGTGGCATTTGAGTCCAAATGAATAGCGAGCAGCGGAGAACGGTCAAAGGAATGGTAGCGGGATAGTTTAGGCATGAGATGATGGGCACGTTTAAATCACACACAGCACCGCTCACCGCGCCTGTGTCCCGTTTCTGCCGTGCCAAAAGGCTAATAAACACACTATCTCTCCTTCCCGGTGGCATCTTCTCTTTTTCACAAGCCGCTGCTCTTTTTTTCAGTCCCCCTTTGAATGCGGGGGATTGTTGGGGAGTGTAGCCGTGTTAATGTCTTGTAGCGTAAAAATTGCTGGCGCTATGGTTATTAGGTGCGGTGGTAAAGCGCGGGCCAGCATCATGCTAGAGAGGGGCCGGCCCTTCAAAAAAAAAAAAAAAAAAAAACCCGTCCGCGGCAGCAGCCGGCGTCAAATGCAGCAATAATTGCTTCGCTGTGAAGGGCCGGCCTTTTCTCTTCTCTTGATTTTTTTTTTTTTTTTTTTTTTTTTTTGTGTGCGATTTGTCTCTTAAGCCGGCGTAACGTTTTGGATGCGGTCGCAGAATGTGGGGAGCAAATTGGAGGCCGGGCGTGAACAATGCAACATGAAGCACCGCGGGGGGATTCTTTCACTGGAAGTCGCCCCCTCAAGATGAAGGGGTAAAGGGAGAGGGAGAGGGTAAAAAACGCGGAGGGGCGAGGGGGTTCGGCCGTGCTCCAAAATGAAGTGTGGGCCCGGGTGTGACGTTTTGTAATGACAGAAACACCCTGGTGCCACCTAAACTACCCAGCTTGAGAGAGGTTCCTTAGAGGATTGAAGAGTCACAACAAAGGGTCGCTAAAAGCTACCATCTGTAGTCCTTGTTAACAAAAGTAAATCCCTGTCACTTTCAGCTTTTCGAGCTGTTTCCTCGTTTAATGAAATGTTTTTGGAAATGATCCTTGCATTCGGGGGAGACAAATGGAAAGGGAGCAACCTCACCACCGTGAAGTTTTCAGCCTTGTGATGGCCAAGCTTCCCAACAAGAACAGGAAGGACGAACGAGACAAACACATGCTCCTCTCCGTTTAAAAAAAAAAAAAAGGGGGGGGGGGGGAGGGCGGGGGTGGGTTTTTGTGCTACTGTATTTTTGCATTTGCATTGCAGGGAACAGGTTGCGATTGTGACCACATCGTTCGCTGAAAAAGTAAACAGATTAGAGAGGAGGAAGCTCTGATATTGGAGGCTCCTTTTTGATGTTTAAGGGCCTAATTTGATTTTTAACCTCCCATTGTTTCAGTGTTTTGCTCCTCTAATCCACTTTAAAGTGGCTGTGGCTTTCATCTTGGCGGGGGGGGTGGTTTTTTGGGGAGGGGGGGGGGGGGGGTGGCTAGAGGCACAGGCTGCCGTTTCCCCTCCCTCTCTCCCCCCTCCATCTCGTCCGAGCAGGGAGAAAGTGGGTAAAGGTAGCGAAACCCCCCCCCCAACATATACACACCCACTCTTCCTTTCTCATTTTGTAGTTAAGTACTCTGGGGTCTCAATAATGGCAGGGGTGCCTTAAAGCTTCTCATGGAGGGGCTGTTAGACCCTGCTGGTGTATTAAAAGAGAAAGAAAAGGCGAGAGAATAGAAAGAAAGAGGTGGAAATTGCCACCGGAGTTTGCGGCGAAATGACCAGCTTGCCGCCGCTGGTTTAATGTGCCCTCCTCCATGACCCCGAAAACACACACACAAAACGCGGAATCGACATTATCCCGCCGCCTTGAAAAGAACCACACAGAAATAAGCCTTTTGTGTTAATTCCCTTCTCCAAACCATTGACTGCTGCGGGGTTTTTTTTTTTTTTTTTTTAATCTGTTGGAGACTCCCGAAAGAGAGAGGCAGGGAAGAAGGGAGTGTGAGGGGACAGAAGAGGAGGGGACACACGGCTGGTTTTTTGGGAACCATCTGTGACAAAGTTTGTATTCATTGGAGCTGCGGAAAAAAAACTGCCAAGAAAACAAAACCCCATTTTGTTTCTTCAGTTTCCCCACTTTACATTATATAAAATGCAATCAGAGAAGTTCATATGTATATTGTATCTTTCCCCCACCAGTTAATACAATGTGCTTTTCACATTATTGTCTTAAAAGAAAAAAAAAGTAACACTGGTTTTAATATACCAGCCGGCACGCATCGCGGGAATAACAATTAATGTAGCCAACAACTTTTGAAATAAAATCGCACCGTTATTCTTCCAGTTGTAAAGGAAATATCTATTAGTGATAAAATGTGTTTACCCCTGATTTGGAATTTAAATTACAATCTTAAAATATATTACAGTACCAATATAATTTACCCTTATTTTCAAATTTCTTTTTATTGCAATCATATATAGTAAGTAATGAATATTTTTCCCCTGACTACTTTCCTGTTTCTTTATTTTATTACATGCATCTTTGCCAAGTCAGGTATTAAAATAGTGATGAAAATGAAAAAGTAATGTTACTTTCCTGCCAAAGAGGCTTTAATATTGCTCCATTTTGCTAATTAAAATATATATTTTTCATTTTAATGTTCCCGGTTCAGTGGCAGTACATGCACTGGAAATATTCATGTTTTTACCTGAGACCCTCCACTTAATGAAGTAGTAATTTTCAGAACATTTCAATTTTCTTTCTTTTTTTTTTTTTTTACAACAGGTGCATGTAATGAACAAGTTTGGCCCACAAATGCAATAGAACTGCGACATGTGTTGTTGTTTTTTTTATCCTTTAATGTGATATACATGTGAGAATGACTAATTCTGGGATTTTGCGATCACGTGTGGGTGCAGACAGGAGTTACTTTGTAATTGTGCTTGCGCTGGGAGCAATATTCGCAGGAGTGCTCACACTCATAATTCTATCTGTGTTCTCGTGGCAGTACCCCTACTCAGAGAGAGCGTGTAGTACAAAATGGAAGCATGTCCAAAATCCTGACTTCTGTGGATTAGCTGCCGGGAAGTTATAGCACTGACCTGTTGAGATATTTAAATAAGAGTACTGATACGTAAAAAAACATGTTTGCTCATATTCATGTCCAAGACTGCAATATTATAAGATTTAATACCACTTTCTGATAAGGCATCCCAGGCTGCAATAACAGTAGTTAACATAATTCACGTAGGCACTGTCTTGCGATTTTTAGAGTCATTATTCTAATTTATTCCAGTAAAAGACATGATTATAATGAAAAACAGATGTTTATTTCTTGTATCAACATTGTGCATTGCTAATATGACAAATAGCAGTGATCAATGTACCTTTACTACTAATGGGCAGTAAAGCAAATATTTACAATGACACTTTTTGCAGGAAAATATTTTATAAATATATTTGTATATAAAAATTAATTTACTTTAAACACATAAAGATATTTTGGCGGAGCAAAGGAAAACGGTTGCTTCAATCGATGTTCCTCCACCAGCACGTTAGAAATAAACCCTCTGAAGAAATGCACACGCTGGCGACATCACCATCTTAATCGAAATGTTACACACTTTTAGACAGTGCAGATCTGTCCCCCCTGAACAACACAATCAGCAGTAACGTGTGGTCCGCATTGGTAATTATGTTTAAAACTTAATGAACATAATTGAGAAATAGAGATTGATGAACACGCTCTTTTGACCAGCGAGCAGCACTGACCAGTACAGAAGGTACAAAAACAGAGGAACGGACAGAATCGATGTCATTAAGTGACACTCGAGAAGCTCTTATTTATTGACTTGCGTAATTAAATTTTGATGATTAAAATAACCTCACCAAAAAAAACAAAAAAACATCCTCATTCTTGGCTTCTGTGTCATCTCTGTTGTTTATTTCTATTTTTCTATGAAAAAGGGCAACTGTAACTGCTTGTTCGGTAGCTTTGCGTCTTCAGTTTGGAAATGTTTTTTTTTAATGTGAAATCAAATGACCCACTATTGCACAGGCAAATATTTTCTTTTCCAACAATCGACTTGAAAGAAAATTGCTAGCTAGATTTTGCTTGCACTGCACATCAGTCGCTACAAAAACTAAGCCTGGAAAATGTCATTTGTATCCCCACTAATAAAGCCCCTTGTACGTTTGCCGTAATAAGCACATTTGCGGTACTTTCAAACTCAAACCAATGAAAATGCAACTTGCTTAAAACCATAGATTTTCAAACCACTCTCAGCAATGCATTTATCTTGTGGCGCTAAGGAGCCAGGAATGTTTCAGATTATTGGACATCCTCAGATGAATAACAGGACGTTTTAAGTTAATGACACATCAGAAACCAGACACTGCATTTTTTCCCCCCCTTTCCTTTAGATTGACAGTGATTTAATTCCGTCTGCTGGCCATGAAAGTTTATGTCGGCAGAAACAGTAGCTTAACTAGCGGTTAGCACTATCAATTTTCTTCTGTGTTTTTATATACATTTTGAGTACAGATAATGGGCCTAATTGGCTTTGCTGGTACTTATTCTCTGAGAAGTAGCCATGTCTTGGTTTTGTTGAGTGCTTGTGCCGGATCACTGGTGAATATATGGGATTTACTGGGATGTGAATGGGTAGGGAGAGACTGAAGAGAAGGGATGCATTAGAGGTTTAGAAGCTCTGTTCTCTCTCTCTCTTTCTCTCTCTCTCTCTCTTTTTCTCTCACACTTTTATCACACTTTCTCTCGTTCTCTCTCACTCTCCCTTTCCTCCCTCCCTCTCTCCCGCTTTCTCTTTCTCTGTCTTCTTTCCTCTCTCTCCCTCTATCCCCCATACCCTTTCTCTCTTCCTCTCTCTCTGTCTCTCTTGTCTTCCTTTCTCTGCGTATCTCTCAGCCTCTATCGCCATTACCCCCTTCTCTCTCTCTCTCTCTCTCTCCTTTTCTCTCTCTCACTTTCTCTCTTTTTCTCTTTGGGGTTTGTGTGTAGCAGATTAAGGCTGGATAGGGGCACAGCAGTGTTTGATAGCGCTTAAGGCCGGCTCCCCGGGCTCAGCGTGTGGGCCCACGAACGCCGGGCGGCGCTAGGCTGGGGGCCGGGGGCTCATTACGCTCCCTCCGCCAGGGCCGGGGGTATCGGCACCGCGGCAATTTCAGCCGCCGTCCTGCCACAGGTGACCCCCGTCACTCCAGATCACCCTTTAGCGCTCGATCAAAGCGCTCCCGCCACCCCTCCAGCTGGAGCGGCACACTCCCGCCCCCAAATCCCCTCCGCAAACCGTCCCCTTTCCGCAGAAATGTCAGATGGAAAGGACAGGCTCAGGGCCGGCACGGCGGGCCGGCGTTTTTGTGTGATTTTCCCAAAGCAGCCCGCTGTGACTCCATAGCTGGGCCTGGCCCTCTCTTCTCCACCCCCCTACCCCCCTCCACCCCACCCACAACTTTTTCCCCCTTTTTTTATTTGACGCTTCAGGCCCTGTAGTCGGGGGGACCTGCGCGGTTTCCTCTCCCATTGATTGCCAGAAGGCCACAAGCCTGCGGGGGAGTGCTGGGTTAATCCAGGTGGCTGAACCCTTGTTGGTGAGATTAGCCGAGATTGTTTCAACAATGAGGGCTAAGGTGCCTCACAACGGCCTTTCCAACTGCCCTCCCTCCGCCCCCTCCAGCTGATTCCAATGCCCCAAAAACCCTGAAGATAGAAATAGTGTGATTCCCCACTGCTTAAAAACCTATAGCTGGAAATAATCTCGATTCAAGGGGATGGAAACCTATAGACAAAACTAATATGGTTCCGCCGCCCGTGACCTGCGGACAGAAATTAATCTTCTTTTTCATTTTTGGGATTTGTTGTCCTGGCAAAGGCCTTCATCCAAACATTCCCCGCGACACCGAGACCTGAATGGTCCAACGGTCAGAGGCTCATGCATGCTCGCTAATGGATTCGCGTCCCAGACAGCAGGATGTTGCGCTGTGTGCTGTCACTTTAGCCCAGAATCTCCAGTAAAACTCTACCGGTGTAATTTACAACAGAATGGGAGGGATGTGGAAGCCGTTAGCATTGTAAGTAAGGTTGCCTGCTCGGCTAATAAATAGCATTAATGCAATGAGAATGCAGAAACATACAGACTGGGAGAAATGTTCAGCTTTTTTAAAGAGGGGTAGGGGGTTTCTCCCCTTTCTTCGGCAGGACAGAGGGGGTTACGTGGCGGTGCGTATCCTGATGCCTGCGCGGGTGGGTGCAGGCTGGTCCTCATTGTTTTTTGCGGGTGGTGGGAGGTGTTTCAGTGAATGGCCAGCTTTGAGCTGGATTTTGGGAGAGGGGGTTGGAGCGGAGGGTGACCTCACTCTTAGGGAGTCACACCAGCAGCGTCGCTCGCTTCGGCGCGCTCGTCCCAGCCTCGCGGGGCGCCCCCCACGCCTGCACCCCACAAACCTCACCCCTCTGGGGAGCCGGCCTCGGCTAACCAAGGGCCTGACCCAACCTCGCGCTGTCCCTCCGAGCATTAGCATCGTGCTAACCGACATAGTGTTAGCGTTGCATGTTGTATTAGCATCCCGTGTTGTAACCCTGCTTCTTATCGTACCCTCCCGTTACATTAATTACACGTGATTCCACTGCCTCCTGCGCTCTGAGCCCGCATCCCCGTGAGAGGAAGCCAGGTCCCGCAGAGCCAGCCGAAGCGGGTTTCGCGACGGCCAGTTACGGCGCGGCCAGTTACGGCGCGGTTAACAGGAAGACGCTGTGATATCTATCACCCCAACCCCCACCAGCTCCCACTTTAATAACCATTTCCATGTCTGTACAGCACTCAGAACACAAATATCTCCCCCACATTCCTCACGTCTCCCAAGTGCTATCAGAGCCTTGAAGGACTGGAAGGAGGAGAAGAAGAAGAAAGAAAAAAATATATATAAATAAATAAACGTGGGGGGGGGAAAAAAAACAGGCAAAGAGGGAGCAAATTTAACAATTCGCCTCCCTTTTCTCAGCCTGATGGAGCAAAAGTGCACCCAGATTATAGGTCTGGGAGAGGGGGGCGTGCTGAAATGCGACGACAGGCGCTGACATGATGGAGGCCTAATGGCAGTAATTGGCGGTGGCTCTGACAGGGCCAATATGATAGCTCACAATAAACACCCTGTGTTTTTAAAGCAAAATTTACACAAAATTACAGCGCGGAGGCGCTGAAACCGGCTGTTTCTGCCCATCGTCTTCGGGCTCACGTCTGCGCTTTGATTTACTCAATCAGCGCTCTCTTTTTTATTACAGATAAACAGTGCAGGCACGCAGCCACGATGCCTGACAGGTGGAAAAGGGGGGGGGGGGTCGTCTAACGGGGGGCTCTTCTCCTCTATTTGAGGTCGCTTGTGTGTAGAGAAACAAGATTTAAAAAAGGAATCTTAACTCTGCCATCCCGTTAAATCACCGCAGTGGCCATTTTGTGACTTTTCTTTTTGAAAGGAGTAAATATTAATTTTTTCCTCATCAGGTGCATTTTAAGGTGCTATCAGTCCCTGATAGGCAGACGGTAGATAGAGCCTTTTTTAATTTATTTTTTCTTTAAGTTCCGTCAGCCCTCGATTCAGCCTTTTTGTTAGTTTAGATTGTGCTGTTTTCGTGGAATGCAATGCTCGGTGATTTTTTACGAGGTCCCTCCTCAATCCATCTACTTTTATTTTATCGTTTCCTGATAGCCGAAGCAGTTCTGCCTTCAGGGGAAGACGAAGAAAAAAACATTGATCCAGTAAATCTGGTATCAAGCCCAAGAAAGAGTGTCTCTCTCTCTCTCTCTTCCTCTCTCTCTCTCTCCCGTTTTTTCCCAGCCAGGTCAGGGATCGGTGCGGGATGAGGGTCCTGCACTCCGTGCCCGGGCCCCGGCGCTCGTTACCCCTCCAAATCCGCGTTCCCAAAACCGCTTTGTTCTCCTCGTATGACAAGTAATCGCACAGCGCAGCGTGAAGGAAATCCAGAGCGCTGTGATGCCTCAGAAAGGGAAGGAGACAGTGGGGGGGGGGGGTTATGGGGAGGAGGAGGGGGGTGGGGGGTTGCGTTATTAAAACAACAGACCACTCAAAAGGAGACCATCCCTGCACCTGATCGACCGGCATCATGTGTGCCAAAACGCTTCTCTCTGATCTCAGTTCAAAGCCAGCAGGGAAGGGACTCAAAGCATTTGAGAGGAGAACGGGGGGGGTGGGGGGTTGGATTGTTGGCTTACTACAAAACGGCACATCCTCGGTCCCCTGAGCCCACAAATCATTCAAGCAAATACGGAACAGGGACAGCGAGCACTAAAACCGGCCTTAAAGAGCGGTGCCCTAGTAAGGCAGAAAGGCATGGCTCTCCTGCGCCCACCCCATGGCTAGACAGGAGTGTGTGCGTTTGTGTGTGTGTGTGTGTGTGTGTGTGTGTGTGTGAGTGTGTGTGTGTCCTTGGGCTGTACAGTGTATCTGAAATGTTCTTGGAGGCTGGTGAGCCTGAGGGGTCTGATTGCCTTAACAGTAAAACTAATAGTGGAAAAGGTCCACGGCTGGACCCTGTGCGCTTAACCTTATGCTGCAAACGCAGCCCCACTGCAATCAAAGGAAGAGCGCTACCACATCTGTCTGCCGCTGCTGCGTCATGTCCAACCTGCGTTTTTTTTACATCATTGATATACGGCTGAAAGTACAACAAGAGAGGAATACATTTCCTAAGACAAACATGTTAGGACACTCAAGGAAAAGAGTCTGGTTTTTTGGAGTTTGCAGGTGTTCAAGTGCAACCCCCCCCCCCCCCCCCCCCAACTTCGCTCACCCCAGTAGGGAACACAGAGGGTGTTGAGGAAGAGGGGCCTGTGGGGGTGCAGTGTTTTTGGTGTAGATGACCCCTGGAATCCCGCCCCCCCCCCCCCCCCACAAAAAACACTCCCTCCCAGGAAGAGACGCCACATCTGGGCAAGTCATCTGGGCGAGTGGACAGTCCCCGCGGGCGGCCGCCAATCCAAATGACTCGTAGTGCCGCAGGAAGTGACGTCATAATGGTCATTCCATTCTCAGGTGAGGCTCGTCCTGCTCGCCGGCGGGGCGGACAGACCGGGCCCGGGCCTCCCTTTCCCTCGCTCGCCTGCTCGCTTGCTTGGGGGCGGTGTTTTCGGAGCGCGGTTTATAGGTCTGAAAACAGCCGTCAAGCTGGCGGTGAGCCCCGCTGCTGTTCAGCTGGCGGTGAGCTCAGCTGTCCGTCCGGCCTGCTCGTGAAATGGGGACAATCTCCAACTCACGCCAGCTCTACTCGGGGATCAGTCGTCATATCGGACTGATCCCCGACTGGACTCCATCTACTACTGCATAGCAATCTTCCCTGTAGGCCCTGCTCCCTCTGCAGGAAGTCCATAGAAAGAGGGCCCATCTTTTTACAGTCTCTATTCGAAGGGCTTGTTATTAGCGACTGGCATTAGCCAAGTCACCTGGACGTCGCGATGGAAAAATACTTCTTCTAGGTCTTTCAACCGCTTCCAGGAACGGCAGCAGAGATGCAGGCCCGATCATGTCAAGTGGTCCGAGGGGCAGCCGTTCGCTTTCGTACCTGAGGCCAGAGAGAACCTCCAGCGCTGGATTCGTATATGGGGGTCGGGGGGAAAAAAACGCTCCCTCTTTGATGGTGATGTCAGTCTGAGGAATGTCCGCTGCCTGGGTGGCTTGGGGCAGGGGCGGGGGGGGGGGGGGCTTCCACGCTTAGTCTCTGTCGTTCTAACCCCCACTGGGTGTGTGTGTGTGTGTGTGTGTGTGTGTGTTTGCGCGTGTGTGTTTTGGGGGGGTCACTTCTCTCTGTCCACCCCAGCCCAGCCCAGGGGCATTCACAACCGCACAGCTGTTGCGGCAGTGCTGTGAGTGGCTGAGTCACACAGACGGGGAAAATAAACCCGAGAGTCTGCGGAAAGGTCCTCATGCCGGCATCCCAAAACTCCCCGAGTGGGGATAGAGCGAGTGGGGACGTTCCTCTGGTCAACCCGAGGAGAGGAACCAGGATGCAATGGCTCTAGGATGCTGCACTGGGATAATGTGATTCACGAGGATGACGTTCAGAATAGTTCTTGTCTGATCGAGGGCTTCTAACCCTCCACGTTCCCAACTCTTTTTTCCCAACGGCGCCCAATTTGGCCCCGCCCACATGCGTCATGGTCGTTAAAAAAAAAAAACCGCAGCCTGCCCCAGGAGGTCAGAAAGCCTGAGTCACCCCAAACTCTTGCCGTCCAGAGTGCCAGGATGTAATGCCTTCAGCTCCTCCCAAGGCCCACAGTTTTCCCATGATGCTATTTTGTCTGTTTCCTTCCAAAACAAGGTCAGCTTGGGCCTCTCACTACCAGTGCAAAGGGTGGGGGGGGGGGGCAGGGGGACCTTATTAACCGAGGGCGGCGGTGGCCCACGTCATTTACAGTCTCAGAAGTCAATTGCGAGTCTGAGACACTAATGGTTTTATTAGGGGACGTCACCTGGAGAGCTGCAGCAGAGGGAGGAAGGTGGCTGCAGTTGACACCTCTGAACCCCCCCCCACCCCACACCCCTCTGGCTGGCGCCCTTGTTTACAGCAGTGCCCTGAGATCTGATACAGGGGCCCAGGTCCTGAACAGACAGGTGTCCGGGGTTGTTATGTAGTCTGAGGCTCAGTAATTAGCGAGCCCCGTCGGGCAGTAAACTCTGTTTAACATCCGGAAAGGGCTGAGAGTTTACGAAGAACAGAGGTGGTCAGGAGGGGGTGTGCCCCCTGCCTCCACCCCACCCTAAAGAATGGGTGGAGACACCCATGTCACCCAGGCCCCAGGGTCAGAGACAGCCTGATTTCAGGACTCACCAACACATTGACTAGCCGTTAGGTTATTTATTTTGTTACATTATAAATATTTTGTTATGTCATATCTCTGATCAGTTTTCCCCTAATATGCACTGTGCATTTACATCTGGTACTGTCATTGACAGTAACTATAATTTTTTCTTCTGGTCAGGATTTCAGTTGTGCAAGCACATTTCTATCAATGCACTGTCCAAGTTTGTTTGATTGCAGTTATTCAGTTTTTTTTGTGTGCAAGTGGTCTTGGCAATAGTGAATTAAATCATGTCAAGAATGTAACTATTTTTTTAATACAGTTGAAAACAAACCAACATCAATACCAGCAGTAATAATTAATCTAATGGCAAAACAATTCCGACCAAAAAAAAAAAAAACTCACTGCTCTCATAACAGAGAAAAATGGGCTCAGTAAATCTACCCCACAATAGACTTCCAAACAGGGGTTTACCACTGGTATTAAATTGAAGCAGTGATTAACATGACAAAGTCTTAACACCTGGGTGATACAGAACCCAGCTGCAGTGACTACTAGTTAATTATGTTGTAGCTTTGTGTTCTTCTCGCCTGACGTTTTACAGATACCATATGATGTATGCTACAGCTGTGGAGCTGCTATTACCGGGCCTGGTTTAGCTTTAGCTTTGAGATGTAACAGCATTGGATGCTGTAAACAGTGAAGAAGGGAGACCCCTCCCAGACCACCCTGCACTAGGGGCTCACTTCCTGTCGCTTCCTGTGAGCTTGGGGCTTACTTCCTGTGTGCTGGGGGCCTACTTCCTGTGTGCTAGGGATTACCTGGCCTCCTTTTAGAAGGGCCTCCCTTCAGCAGTTTTGCCAGTATGTCTGGCTGGCTGTGCTATTCTTACAGGCGCAAAGCTCTTCACCTCACCCAATGTGAGAAATGACAACACCCCTTCCCCCCACAACCTGGCACCCCCCCCTGACCCCAACACATATCAACCGTCACCCCGCTCTTCTGCCTAGTGCCACCCCCCCCCCCCCCAAAAAAAAACCCAGACCCTTTATCACCTTTTTCTGTATGTTTTATTGCCCCCCCCCTTCTCCAATGAAATTAGTTTCCTTATTCCCAGTATTCCATCTTTCCCTCCTTATTCCCAGTATTCCATTTTTCCCTGCTTATTCCCAGTATTCCATCTTTCCCTCCTTATTCCCAGTATTCCATTTTTCCCTCCCTTCTTTTACCCTCCCCCTTCACTCTCACCTCTCTTCATCGCCGTCAAATGGGATGTTCAATATTTCATTCAAGAGCATTAATCGCATTACGCCCACTTGACGTTTTACTGATACCATATTACGGTTGCCAATTTGGCAACAAATTATTAGCGGGCCGTAGTGCGTAGCTTGTCAGAGGTATTCAGGCTCCAGCGGGGGCCCTGGGTGGCTTATCAAGGTTGGTAGAGAGAGCAATCACTTGTGAGATGCGCCCAGGGAGATGGACACGTCGTCTGACTTGTGAAATCGCGGCCGCGTCCCCCTTGATCGCCCCGTTTTTCGTGTTATAGACAGAGAGGGGAGGGCTAGATCAGACAGAGAGAGGGAGGGAGGGAGGGAGGGAGAGAGAAAGAGAGATGTGTTAACCTTACTCAACTCAAACCTGGCAGATCGAAGGTGGAAAATGAGGCCAGATTTTGCACCCGCACACACACAGGCTGTCAGACGCAGAGCGAGGCTCATAGTGGCAGTCATGTGTAGATAACATTTAAGAGAGCACGGCTCCAAGCCAAAAAGAGGGAACCTAGGAGAGTGGGAACCGAGGAGAGTGACAAAAGGGGCGCGTTTCAGTCCGAAGGGTAACGTTGTAAATCCGTAAAGCCCCTGCAGAATGCGTTTTCCTGGATTTCGCCCAAGAAAGATTTCTTCACAATGTGTTTTCGCACAATTAAAAATGAATGCGCGGCGTTGCACCCAGACCAAGCCTTCTATGGGCTCACTCAACCTTTGCTTTCATTCAACCTTTATCCATTCATTTGAAGGTAATTTTGAAACCCCTATTTTATGTAGTCCAGGTCCTACAGTAGCCACTCAATATAAGAAGAATGATGCATTGCTTCGTAGAGAACACAAAATAGGCTCAATAGCTTTTGCAAGGAGAATAGCCTCTATTAATTGTTTGTGAGATGGGGTGTGCTGTTGAGCATGAAGCTAGTATGTGCATGTATTTATGTGTGTGTGTGTGTGTGATTGGTTGATTTGGTGATTGATTGATTGGTTGAAATAATATTTTTGTTTGTGTGTGCGTGTGTAATTGGTTAATTTGGTGATTGATTGATCGTCTGAAACAGTGTGTTTGTGTGTGTGTGTGTGTGTGTAATTGGTTAATTTGGCGATTCCCTGGTTGGCTGAAATAGTGTGTGTGTGTGCACGTGCATGTATGCCTGTGTGTGTACGTGTAGATTCGGTCCACGGTGTGTGTGGCGAGACTCTGTCCCATAGCCCCTACTGATATCACACCCCTCATTACAGAGTCAGCCATAGAGCTCCTTGCTGGTCTGCCACAAATCATCACAGCTGTGAAATAGATCTGTAAAAAGCGACCCCCAATCACAGGGGGGGACCAGTGCCAGGGAGGGGAGGGGAGGGGGGGGGGGGCATAGCATGACTCACACGCACAGCCATCGCCGCTGTGCCCACCTCCAACCCCCCCGCCCCCGAACCACCCGAACCCCCAAAAATGCACTCCATCTCCCTGAGAAAATCCCTGAAAGGCGAGAGGAGTCTCCACTGTGCTGGCAGAGTGCTTTTTTAGAAGAGGGGGGGGGGGTGTGAGCGAGCTTGGCAGGCCTGCCTGTGGCCTGGAAAGATTTGCTGCTGCCCCAATGAGGGGGATGTCCTCCTGTGCTACCACCCACCCCACACCCCTCCCCTGCACTATTTTAGGAAACCCCCCCCCCTCGTTTTTTACAGAGAAATTTAAACCCACCTTGGTGATGAATCTGCCCACTGTTAATTGGTATGAAAACAACACTTGTGCAGTATATAATGTTTTATGCATCTTTCATGTCCTTTATTATAATACTAATGAGGAGCTGTATATCACGCGAGTCTCGGCGCGTCAGATAAGCTCCTTAGCAGGATCACCGAGATCCCAGAGCCCGTTACAGCCAGCGCTCAATCAGGGCCCTCTCATTTGCAATCAGTAATTAGTATGCAAATTAGCCCAGGGGACCACACAAGTACCAGTGTTTTACAAGGGCCTGATTATGACTCCTCAGGGCCCGGGAGACGGCAGACGGGAACCCGTCCGCCTCCCTGCTGCTGTCCCGGGTCCACATGGTGCTCGCAGCGCGGGCCATTTCTTTTTGATTCAGTGCACACACACACACACACACACACACACACACTACCTCCTTCTCCCTGCTCTTTCCTGAGAGTCCCAGCATTTTATTCTTATTAGTCATTGATCCTAGCATTGTCGGAGCCCCTCCTGTCATGTCAAATCGCTTTAATTACAAAAACACTCTGTCCTGTTGTATTGCCACAATATGACCAGGATAAAAGGTATAAATAACATCAAAAGATAATAATGGGACACTAGCGAGGGGTAATTCAGTTTTATGCAGCGCAACGGTAGCTTGGTAGATGAGTTTTTCCTGGTGTTAATTCACCACACACACACACACACACACACACGCACGCACGCACACGCACAATCCCTTGCCTCCCTTTGCTGCAGTAAGATTGCAGCGCAGAAATGAAAAGCACTACAGAGGGGGTTTTATGACATAAAAAAAAAGCCAAACAGCTTAAATTGAGTAAAGAAGGTGTTGAGTATTGCTCTGAATTTGGGAGCAAGGTGCCCGGATTTAAAATGAATCCGGGCCCTAAGAGAAGAGGCCCCCGGCTCAATGCACCGTGCCGAGGGTTTCATCTGACTCCTTGGCCTAAGAGTGGGGAGGCAGAGAGAGAGAGAGGGAGGGAGAGGGAGGTAGAGAGGGAGGACTTGAGGTTGGGGGGGGCGGGGGCAATTGAATTTTCCACCAAGAGTAGCCCTGCACCTGATTTTCTGTGTGACCTGATTTAACAAGAACAGAGGAAGCAGGGATCTATAACAGCACAGCTGGCTTTTGGCTTTGTTCTTATACACAGCCAGGCAAAGGGATATTGGCTTGGAAGGGATTACGGGCGTAGTGATAGGCCGTGATTAGGCTCACGAGACCGGGCTCTCGCTGCAGGCTGCCCGCAGGTAAAAGGGGGAACGGCAGCGGCGGCTCAGAGCCGCGCGCCCACGGCCGCCCTTGACCGCGTGGTGAAATCCGGACGGCGCGGGGTGATGTCACTCCGCCGAAAGGGAAAATTACCCCCGAGTTATTGCCCCTCCGGTTAGCCGATCCGCCGACCAATTTACGGCTGGCGCGCGCGGGGCTAGCGGGCCGCGGGCCGGGCCGCCATCAATCGTGCCGGC
The DNA here is from genome assembly GCA_029718625.1 of Synaphobranchus kaupii. NCBI lineage: Eukaryota > Metazoa > Chordata > Actinopteri > Anguilliformes > Synaphobranchidae > Synaphobranchus > Synaphobranchus kaupii. The sequence continues at coordinate 37,549,268 of CM056387.1, forward strand.
CTATCAATGTGCCAACCGCGTTAGCCCCGAATCTCCGGCCGAAAATTCACTCTGACCCCTGTAAATACGTGCAGGAACCACTTAAGCTGGTTTCTGAAGGTAATTCGAGGGGATGGTTTAGTTTATTGAACTAGCTAATATTTAAGCGCTCGCTTTCACACACTTTCCCCGGCGAGGTGGATCGGCCTGCGGTCTGCTCCTCTGTAGACGCTGATGGATTGCAGTGGATCTGTCATTAGCGGAGCCCTTTTTGGTGTTTCTCGCACTCCCCCTCAGTGCTGCCAATGGCCTCCTTCCACCAGGCCGGAGCTGATCTGCACGGCCGTGCTATTATTCCCCCACCATTCCCGACCAAATTACGGCACACCAGACATGCCCGTTGAGCCAGGACAAGCGCGTGGAAGTGGCTCATGGCGAGGGGGCTTTGGCCGTCGGTCCATAAGCCGTCCTCAGCTGGGTGGGACCTCAACCGAGAATGCGCTAACAGCCCCCTGCATCATTACCACATCACCGTCTCCCCAAAAACCGTGGACGGATTTGACAGAGATAAGCTTCTGAGAGTGAGTTTCTGCGTGTGACTATGTGTGTGTTTGTGTGTGTGCGCGTAAACTGTCGGAAGTCTCTCTCTTGCTTGGTTACTTTACAGGACACAGAGCGTGGTTGGATATTAGCTGTGGAAATCACTGCCAAACTGCAAAGGCCAATTATTAGGCACAGGGCAGTGCAGGATGCCTCTCCTAAACCTTCAGTGCAGGGGCCGGGCGACTAGGCCTCCGCGCCATAGAGCATCTCCGACTCATGTCCCCCTCCGAAAAAGGGGAGAGGTGTTAGGAAAGTGGCCTTGGGACATGGGGCCTGCTGTTTAATGAACGTGGGGGCGGTGGGGGGGGGGGCTTCCTCTGCAGTGCGTCAGCCCCGGTGACAGCTTGCGCCGTTCCACTGGGCCAAATCCCGCAGCCGAGGCTCCTTGCAAAACGCAAATATTATTGTATGCTGAAATAATTTATGAGGAAGGATACATTTTTCTCCCGTTGCTGGTGGCTCTCGTGGAAGCGATATTTACGAGAGAGGGCTTCTGCTTTGGCTTTGGTTTTTAATGTGCCGAGAGAAGGGGGCTGAGGGGGGGTGGTGTGGGGGGGACGCATTGCACTGTGGTTTATAGTGTGACAGCGGTAATTGGGGAGCAAATTAGAATGAAAACAAGGGACACTCCCCCATTCCTTCCCATGAAAGGGCACCGTGTCAAAAACGACCCACTCAACCCCATCAGCGATTTGAAGGGTACATTTTCATTCCGACGTGTCATTTTGATGTCATGATTATAGGTGAGTTTGTGAACCCCAGAATGTTCGTGCCGGAGAAAGGCGCAGGGACGGGGGAATCGCGCGTACCATGGCGAACGCACAACGAGAAGGCCTATAAACCCCTATCCAGGGGGTTGCCTTCGAATAACAACTGGGTCGCAGGTGCCTCTGGCCTGGCCTGGCCTGGCCAAGGAACTACCTCAACGTACTGAATTACAAAGGATGGGGGGTTCATCAAATTGTGTCCTGTGGAAATGTAGATGAGTTTATTGGTCTCCGGTTGGCCGTTCCAGCTCTCCCAGCACACTATAACAGCGCCGCGTTGCTCTTTTGTCTATTATTTTCTTGCGCCTGGGAGTTCTCAGTCAGCGCTGAGCGTGGGGCACAATAAGTGATGGAGGAGAC
>CM056387.1:37551476-37594213 GCA_029718625.1 Synaphobranchus kaupii
CTAACAAAGTGAGGACCCCCGCCGTGTAATCAGCTCAGCTGTCCCCCTGCCTGATTGGACCTGACATTTTAATGTCTGGAGCAGGACTGTGGTCAGCCCTGCTCCCTCGCCCCAAACCCAATGCCCCCGTACTCAATTTGCCCTTCCAGAACTGTACAAATCAGGCCAAATTTAACTCTTTATGACCTCGTTAAGGGCCAGCAAGACACCTTCTTAAGTTTCACATTAGACCCGTTCAGACCGACGGGCGGGAGAGGAGCCCCCCCCCCCGAGTCCCTGGCTCTGGTTTGGGGGGGATTTAGGGCCTTTATGAGGGTCGGCTTAGCCCTGGAATGTATACCCCCACCGCTGGCACGCCTCTGTCTGTTTGCAGCCTCTTTTTTTTTCCCTCTTCGCCCTTCTTTCTCTCTCTTTTTTTTTCTCTCTCATCTCTCTCTCTCCCTTTCTCCTTCTCTCTCTCCCTCGCTTTCTTCCTCCACTCTTTCACTTCATCTCTGCTGTCGAAATCAGGACGGATAAGTCCAGTCAGCCGCCTCTCGTTCTGTAGGCCTGATCGGTGTTGACATTCGCGCAGCTCGCGCTCGCGCTAGCGTGCCGCAGTTAGCGGTGAAAGGTATTAGCCGCGTGACGTGTCGGGTGCCCGCCCGCACGCGTGGGGCCAGCCGGGCGGGCTCCAGGGCACGGCGACGGGCCCAGTCCTCTCACACAGAACCCGTTTCCTTTACATCAGTCAGCTGCACGCCAGCCTCTTCCCCACTTAGGCGCCCGCGCGCTACGCATAGCCGTGCCTAGCATTCAGCGCCTCGTCCCACAGCCCTCGTACCCCCGGCTCCATTTAGGCGATGGCGGAGTTAAGTCGGCTGTAAAACGGCACTCATATTTGACCTCCACGGGGCTCGTTGGTGTCATCGCCTGCCCTGTGTTACAGCCCTTCTGCTAAGGCAACAAGATCTAAGATCATCCTGTCTGGCTCCTGTCCTAACCCCACCACTATTCACTCTGATAAATTTGACACCGATCAAGGGGTTTGTTGCTAAGCCCTAAAACTGGGCTTCCCCGACCAGAGCTGTAGGAGAGCTGTAGGGCGCGCCAACTTTTGATTTCAGTTTTGAAATCAACAGGCCGTTCAGACCCAAGAAACCAGGTGACATGAGTTATCTGTGTACTCGGCTGCTTTAACCAATTAAGTGCTGAGCAGTATCAAAAAACCAACAGGACCCTGGTTCGTTACTACAAGCTAAAAGTATGTCCAGTACTTCCTGTGCTCTCATTTCATCACTTCCTTCCAAGTTAACACTCCTGGAATGCAGTGGGCGGAGCCTACAGGTGTGTGTGGGCAGAACACTGGACCTCAGGTGCTGGTTCTAGGAACCCCAGGTGGTTGTGTCTGGGTCTACCTGTAGAGTAGCAGTTGGGTTATTGGACTCTCGGGGTGTGTGTGTGTGTGTGTGTGGGGTGGGGGGGGGGGGGCATTGCTCCTGTAGCCCTTGAGTGTAGCACCTTCCCTCGCATCCTGGAAAACAAAATACAGCCATTTTTATTGGCTTTAGCAATTCACAAGATGTAAAGCTGTGAGCATTGTTAAGTGTTACAGGCCCCAGGATAAGCTGTTTTTGGCAAACAGAGTAAGGGTAAAGATTTTTGGGGCTTGGGGGGGCTAAGATTCTGAGGCCCTGTCACAGTCCTCCTGGGCCACAGAGATATCCCAGCAGGCACTTGGCTGCTTAGAAAAATACCAATTAAGCCCAGAGCTGCGTTGGCGCAAAGGGCCAGGAGATTGTCCCAAAGGGGGGATGGGTTAGGGTGGAATTGGGGGGGTACAAGTCAGTATTTCGGTTGGGATTTCATATCGAGCTTCCCAACTTCTAAGCTCCGACTACCAAACCAAATCACATCCTTTTTTTCCCCAGCATCCTTTTCTCCTGTCAAAAATACATCAATCGCAAAGACCCTTTTATACAGAAAACACGCACACGCACACGCACACGCACACGCATGCACTCACTCACACACACACGCATATACAGTGAGCGCCATAATTAATTGGACAGTGACACATTTTTTGTTATTTTGGTTCTGTACTCTAGCACTTTGAGTTTGAAAGGATACAATGACAATGAGGTTGAAGTGCAGACTGTCAGCTTTAATTGAGGGTATTTTCATCCATATCGGATTAGAAATGATAGAACCTTTTGTACATAGTCCCCCCCATTTTTTTTTTCCAAAAATATTGGACAGTTTAACATAATGTTGAGTAAAGTAATCATTTTTAATATTTGGTCGCATATCCTTTGCATGACATGACTTCCTGATGTCTGTGACCCTACAATATCGAAAGACTCTTGATATCTTATTTTCTGGTACTCTTACAAACAATAATATAACTTCTCTGCATTTGAATGGATCTCTCTGGGAATTGCGGGGTGGGTCTAGATTTAGCTGTAAATTATGCTGGAACAGTACAGAACCAAGATAGCAAAAAATGTGTCACTGTCCAATTAATTATGGTGCTCACTGTAAATATACACACAAATGCACACACACACATGCGCACCCATACACACACACACACACACACACACATATATATTGTAATTACCCTAAAGCAAATGATGCCCCTTTGTATGTGCAGGGCACCATGTCCTGGTGTTGTAAGGTACCCAGTTCCCCTGGTAACATGCTTGTAGAAGGACAGCCTGCCCTCTCCCAGAGTACAGTAAGACGCAAGGGGGAGAGGTTGCTAGGATACCTTTTTATTAAGTGTTATAATAATTTAGATAGCCTTTAGTAAAAGTGCGGGTAAAAATAGCCGGGTGTGTGACTTGTGGTAATTGTGCAGTGTTGAAATGTGGCAGTGTTCTTGGCTGTGTGTTGACTCGTTGTGGCAGGGTTACGGGGATGCCTATGCTTATCACTGCAAACATTAAAGGGAAACTACGCTCTAATTTGCTGTTATTGTATTTTATTGATCCTTGCACTGTTGGAAGGTAAAAAAATATATTTTTCCTGAGGTTGTCTAGCCATTTTTTTTGGCGCATTGCACGTCTGAAACGCACGCGGCTCTAACTCACCCATGATGTTCCCAGGCCAGGAGACGGATGTCTAAATTATTACTGCGCTGTCATTAGAACTTTTTGTGACCATTTTATCAGCGGACAGATCACATTGCTGTCAACAAATGATTTTAGGATGAAGGCCTACCGTTAAAAAATAAAATTCCAATAATGTAGGTAGTTTTACAGATAAATCAGATACTTTTTTAGAAGGGATTGTTTCTCCAGAAATGATGACGACTGTGACGGGGGGTGACGACTGTAAACGAACTTGAACTGAAACCAGTGCTTGAAGTGCACATCAAATGCTCAATTTTCTATTAACGAGTGAGGTAAAAAAAAACAACTCAGAAATGAAGTTGGCCTGACAGACTGACATGGATCTGTTTCCCTTAATGCCTGATAAAGTGCCGGGGAGACATTTGCTTCTTAAGCCGAGCGAACCTTTCAGCGGAGCCGCTAACTCAACCGCCACTTCAAACGGGCGGCACGGGAGAGCGAGCGGAAAGACCATAAAGCCACTCGGCGGCGGGAAAAGCAATGTTTTGATTGGTTGTCTCCGGGCCTGTGTGATGTCCCGGTGATCAGACACTGGGAGCGACAGCTCGTGGTAAAAGCACCGGGGCTTTCGCTAAAGTACGTCTGCCGTCGTTCTCCTGAGAGAGAGAACAAACAGTGGGGTGGGGAGGCCGAGGGATAGCTGATCTTCTGTTAAACATGTTTACATCCCATAATATCTTACTTGCCTCCCCACACCCCCCATGCTGTGTAGTAACTTCAGTGTGTCTTATTGACCAGAGGGGTCAACAATTTCACGAAGCAGGATTACTGAGTTAGCTGGATAACCGCACTGAGTAAAACCCGGAACAGCTGTTTTTACTTCAGTCCATGTTCCAGATTTGAGAGGGTTCTGGGTTTTACTCACTGCATTTATCCAGCTAACTCTGTAATCCTGCTTTGTGTGAAATACCCCCCAAGCTGCCGAACCTTAGCCCCCCCCCCCCCCCCCCCCCCCACTCCACTGTGGTGGAGGACTCTCCTCATCCCGGGACCTGTTTCTCTCTCTCCGCAGCTGCTTCCTGCCTGTCGGACAGGGACCGGACGGAATCCCCCCTCCCTTCCAAACGCCCGTCCTCAAGGTCGGGGGCGACGGAGAGCCCCCCGTCCTCCAAGCGTCCCAGGACGTCGGACAAGAGCGCTGGCGAGCAGGTGGGGGTCCGTCTGCCGGCCGGCCCGTGTTTTTCTTTTTTACGTTTAGCTCAGGATGTAGCCAGCTGTAGGTGATGTTAACCTGTCCTAACTACTGTGTTGCATAACCGATTGAACCAGCCAAACTGATTTGGACATTTCCCAATCGAAACCATGGCCCCTTTCATTATCAATCTCACTTATATCGCTTACCATACATTTTTTTCCAAAAGAATGTAAAGTTGCACTTCTAAGCGTTTTGAAGCATATTAGTGAAGCCAGTCTTCTTTGCATTATGTTGTATTTATTTTATTTTTTTGATCCTGGTGATTACATTTTTTTTTTTTTTTGCTGAAGCTGCATGGTTAAATCAATATCATATTTGACAGATGAGAGGGCTTTGAAGTGTCTACCAGGGAGGCCTCAGGCCTGTGGGGTGAACACCCAGAGTGTGCTCTGTTCCCGTGAAACACTGGGGTCCGAGCGCTACTGACAGGAGCGCAACTCCTCATTCTCTCTGTCTGTCCCCACTAACCCTGTCTGCCTTCCTTCTCTCTCTCTCTATCCTTTTCTCTCTTTCTCTCCCTATCCCCCTCTATCTCTTTTTTCTCTATCTTTCTCTCTCTCTCCCTCCTTATCCCTTCCTGTCCCCCCTCTCTTTCTCTCTCTCCCTCCTTATCCCTTCCTCTCTCCCTCTCTCTCTCTCTCTCTCTCTCCCCCTCTTTCCTCCCTCTCTCTCCCTCTTTCCTCCCTCTCTCTCTCTCCCTCCCCCCCTCTCTCTCTCTCTCTGTCCCTCTCTCTCTCTCCCTTTCTCTCTCTCCCTCTCCCTCTCCCTCTCCCTCTCCCTCTCTCTCTCTCTCTCTCTCCCCCCCCTCCCTCTCTCTCTCTCTCTCTCTGATAGTTGTACCAGTGCCCGTACTGTAAGTACAGTAACTGTGAGCTGAACAGGCTCAGAATGCACGTGATGACTCAGCACTCAGTCCAGCCCATGTTCCGATGCCCGCTGTGCCAGGACATGCTGAATAACAAAGTGCACCTGCAGTTCCACCTCACCCACCTGCACAGCGTGGCGCCCGACTGCGTGGAGAAACTCATCGCCACGGTGAGTGTGTGTGTGTCTGTGCGTGCGCGCGCGCGTGTGGGTATGTGTGTGTGTGCGTGCGTGCGCAAGTGGGTGCATGCGTGTGTGTGTGTTGGCCATATAACTTCCCCGTAATGACTCTTGCCCTGCACTGTGTGTTATCTCCAGTCTGTGAGATTTCCCGCACTTCCCTTCTGTCAAACTGTTGAAAGATGTTAATAAAAAGCCTGGCTGCTGCATTTCCTGCCAGACTGGGGGCCAGTGTGCTTTCCACTGTGAGCACCTGACCCCACTGAACCACACACACACACACACACACACACACACAGGCCTGCTCCAGCAATTCATCTTTCATGCAGGAAAAGGGGTGAGCACACAGCCAGAAAGCAAGTGTCACAGCTTTGTCAGAAACCTCTTCTCAATCCATTCAGGGAGTCCTTTTGTCTTTTTACGCCATTACACGCAACCTTCAATCCACACGAGGGAAGGTCACACACACACACACACACACACACACACACACACACACACACACACACACACACACACACACACACACACACACACACACACACACACACACACACACACACACACACACACACCAGACTGCTTCTTTTTTTTTTTTTTTCCTCAGCTGATTTTTAGTTGGTTTTTTTTCTTCCCATTCTTCGCGCTCCTGTTTTTTTGCGGGTTTGTCGTAGGCTGGCACTGCGCCTGTCTGTGCTCAGCTGTCACTCAGCGGTCGTCATGGCGAGGGCTGAGCCAAGTCCTTGGGCCAAGTGACTCATGACCCCAATATGGCCGGCACCGAAAGCTGTTTCCTGTGTCATCCTCCTCCCCCTCCCCCTCCTCCTCCTCATCCACAGCCGGTGATATTTTTGGTGTTAAACGCTTAATTAAAAAAAAAATAATTCAGGTTAAGTACCTTGCTCAAGGGTACAACGGCAGTGCCCTACCTAGGAATCGAACCCGCGCCCTTTCGGTTATAAGGCCTGTTTTTTAACCATTGTACTACACACATTCATCAGCAGCAGGCTCTGCTGTATCCTCGGCTGTTAAGTCAGGAGAACGCAGCCAGTCATGCGCGTGTGATGTCAGCAGCTGCTTTGCATGACATTGCAATGCGCAGGTCAGGCTCACAAAGGCTCCAGTTGGTGGAAGACGGTTCATTCGCAGGTCAACAGGTGGACTTCCAGGTGGCACCCAATCAGCCAATGGGCATCGCCGGTGCGCGGTGAGATGCTCTCATCCAAGCCTGAAACCCGCCCTTCCCTGGGTGATGCTTGCGCCAACTGCACATCAGCTCCGGCACAGGCCAGATTTCATACCAGACCGTGGGGCCCCGCCCATGTTACTGGAACAGCGTATTAACACGATGAGCCACCCAGCAGCCTGTGATACTACAACTTAATCAAAATAAAAAGTAAAAATTGTCAGTGGCCCCTGGGAATTCGGTCAGCTGAAATCCCGATATGTGCTGAAGAGGCAGTTTAGTGGAGTCTAAAGTAGTGTTCTTTTTTTTATCCAACTGTCAATCTGTCTCTTTGTGTGTCCCTATACTTGGCAACGGTTACACCCCCCCCCCCTCCCATTTTGATAGCATTACTCGTGCTGTTGTCTCACACCCCCGTCCCGTGCGGTCTGTACACTACGCTCTCGCCCCTGAGCTACTGGCTGTTCCCACATTACAGTCCACGCAGCGTCATACAAAATGGCTTGTGGAGATCAAAGAGGAGTCGCATCTCTCACTGAGGACAACTGGTAACCTGCAGACACACAGTTTCTAGGGGGTGTTTGAACCGTCTTGAGCCAAGGAACCCTAGCTTACTCCCACTCTGACACGGAGATAATAAGCCAACTGTGACCTGGAACTGTGGGCTCCCAGCCATAGTCAGGTACTGTCCCAGCTGCTGGATTCCGCCTGGATTCTGGCTCATGCGTATACCAGCCAAGCCAGTTTGGCCAAATATAATGTTTTATTTTTATTTTTCTGCAATATAAAATTAATTTAAACCAGGGGGAAAATATTGGTACTTTCTGGCGATATCTGCTTATGCCCACTCCCAAATCCCTTTTTTTTTCTTTCTTTTTTTTTTTAAACAAGCGTGTCAACATTCTCCCAGTCCACATTCACTTCTTTGTTTTTCAAAAAAACAACAAAGAGCATTATTATTAATATATTCATCTAATTGTAACAAAGGAATTGAAATTAAATAAATGCATTTTATTCCCAACTGGAAAAGGCACGGCTTGGTCATGAAAATATTGAAAACGTTACTAACTTTTTTTTATTTTATTTTTTTTATATTCTTGTTCCAAGTCGCATACCTCAAACCTCAAGCGAACGATGATTTACAGCAATTTTGCCGCAGGGAACGTGTGCCGATCAACATATACACATTTTTAAGCTTCCCATCCATACCTGCCCTCCTCCCGAGTATTTTTTCCTGGCCTTTTTTGATTTTTACGGTGCACTATACCGGGACAAAAGCTCATTTTAGTAGCATTTTTGTGGATCTGTAATGGTGCCCTAGGGTGGGGTCGTGCACTCCCCCTGGGGTTCCTAGAAAGATTTAAAGAGATAGGATCTGTTTTTTTTATTTTTTTTTACATTTAGTGAAGAATAAAAAAATGGTTTAGAGATGCTTGTTTTGTTTTTTTTTAAACCCCAAAAAGGCCATTTTGGAAATAGTTTCGTATTCTGCAGTAATTCTTACATCACCTGTTATGCGTTATCCTTTTCATAATCCCTCATGGTTCTTCTGCTTCCATATGTCTCTTATCCCTCCTGAGGATTATGTAGTTTTCTTAGCTTCACTCTCTCTCATACACACACAAACCCACACAAACACACGCGCACACATTAGATTTGCTATTTTGCTTGCACTCGACTGGCCAGGGACGACAGCGTTGCGCTCGTGGTTATTGTACCATAGCTCCTAATCTCTCAGCGACCGTCTTTGTGCTGCGGGGTACCCCGCCATTCCCGCCGCCTTAGCCAGAAAGCAAATGGCGAGCGCATTAGTATGGAAGGCAGCCATATTTTTTCTTTTATGGAGATAATAATGCTCTGAGCCTTTTCCGAAAGGCAGGGGGGAGAAGCAGGGCTAATATAATGCACATTAAAACCAGTACCTTTTTTATAACAAGTGGAAATAAATTGAAAGGTACTCTATCCTTCCAGCGCGTCTCTGGCAGACGGGCTTAATGAATTCTGAAATAGGTGACTTTTATTTCTTGCCGACTGTGCATAAAGATGCGATTTTCTGTCTCTCCCTCCCCCCCCTTGGCCCTCCTCCCTCTCTCTGCCTCTCTCTCCATCTCTCTTTCTCTCCCCATACCTCCCTACAAGCCTCCCTGTGTCTCCCTCGCCCCCCCCTCCCTCTCTCCCCCACTCTCTCTCTTCCTCTCTCTCATTCCTTCTCATTCTCTATGTCTCGTTTTCTGTCTGTCTGAGATAGGGATAGTGAAAATAATTGTACTTCATTAATTCTGAGTCTGGCTAGATGATAGCCATTTTAAACTGTGTTTGCCAATTAGGCAGTCTAAATTAAAAGTGACCTTGGGGTACTCTCTGCTCGCCTCTCGTCGCCTAATGAAGCCGTTGTCTAGAAACAGTCTACTTTGTAATGTAAATCACTGGCGTATTTTTTTTGTTTTTCCTGCTCTCCACACATTCAATTTACTACTCTTAGTTCAGAGGTATGGAGGGGAAAATTAAAAAGGAACCAAAAAAAAAACGAATAAAATAGAAAAATTAAAACAGGAAAAAAAAAAAGAGCAACAAACCTCTTAGATTTCATTTCCATATTTTTTTGTTCTGATTCTATGAATCGCGCGCCTAAAAACGGGGGTTTACCGTTCCGATTAACCCCCAGAGCTTCCGCTGGCGGCCGCCGCTATAGAAGGGCCCCGTCTTCAGAGAGAAGACGGTGCTGGGAGCCGGCGCTCAGCCCGCGCAGACACGCGTCTTTGTTTAGCGACATGTCAGTTAATTAGCGAGGCTCATGCAGCCGCCAGGCGGCCGCGACTGCTCGTTTGAAAGCCTGAGATTCCGAGCGACTCCAAACTGCTGCTGCTGCAGGGCCCAACACGTGTGCCGGCGTTGCCCCCGTGTGTGTGTGTGTACGTGTCGGTGTGTGTGTGTGCGTGTCTGTATGTGTGTGTGTGTGTGTGTGTGTGTGTTTGGAATGACTGGAATGACTGTCCTTGTTTTGTGGTCCCGTATGCTTCCATTGTACCTGTACTACAAGGCTTTTTTCTGCTTGCTGTGTGACTTAGTTATTGCTAATGTATGTGACGGTGTAGCGTTGTGTGTACCAGCCTTTGATGGCCATGTAAGCAACATCAAAGTAAGATTATTAATTATAATGGAAATAATAATAATAATTGTGTCAATATTGTGTCTTTTGATGTTACAAACTGCAACCATGCTCTGTAGCCAGTGCTGAATGGTGTCATTGTCACCAGCAGGCTGTTTTTAGGGTGTGTGTGTGTGTGTTGGGGGGGGGGGGGGTTCAGAGGAAGAAAACCCAATTCCATTCTTTGGGATGAACTTCTTGGGATGTTATGGCTGTTGTGCAAATAGTCAGATTGTCTTAGCTAGGGGACGGAGAAAGAAATTGAGAGAGGGAGGAAGAGAGAAAGAGATAGGGCAGAATAAAGAAATGGGGTGGGAGAGAGCGATATCGGGGGAGAGGGAGAGAGAGAGAGAGGGGGGACAAGGAAGACATCGGGAAGCTTGGGAATGCAAGAGAAGGAGAGATGGAGTGAGTGTGAATTGAAATGCAGAGCAGAGAAACGGTGGCTGATCACTCTGTTTGGGAGGCTAATTGAAGAAAAGGTGCAGCAGTTGTTCCTCTCTGCTTGCCCAATCACTCAGGCTCTGATTACCCTTAAATAGGGAGCCTCTAATGAGTGCTTTGGATGAATTGTTGTCTTTTTTTAAGGTGGGAGAGAAGGGGAGGTGGTATGGAGAGAGTAGGAGGGTTAAGGGGGTATGGAGGGAGGAGCAGGGGAGATTTAAGGGGGGGGGGGGGCAGAGGGAGTGGCACGGGGGACGTATGGGAAAGAGGTATGCAGCTGCCATTCACACATGATTGACTTCAACCTTTTCAAGTGCAAAGTAAACCTGCCCACGTTTCTGCACTTTTTAATCAATATTCATCGCTCCTTGAAAGCTTCTAATTAAAAAAGAAAAGGTGGGAAAAGGGAGAAGAAAAAAGCAGTGAACGGGAAGGGAAATGTTCTGGCTTTTCTGTCTTCGTACGTCACTTTTTTAATTAATGCTTTTTATCTAATATTTCATTTTGTAATAACGCTTTCTTAATTTTTTTTATTGTATGTTTCATAACATGAATCGAATAGGAAAGCCTGCACATTCTTTATGGCTCCTTTGCTTTCTGTCTTTCACAAGCCATGTATCCCAGCATGCCGTTTGTTCAATGACAACATCGCTCCGCACCCCTACTCTCCATGCAAGGAAGAATGATTTAATTAGCTATCCTAATAAGCTTTTCAGCTGGCCAAGGTAGGCCTCTCAGCCCATCTCACTAATTGGCTGCAGCAGTAGTTTCTACTTTCAGCGTATGACAAAATACCAGTGCTGATCAAAGTGTAAATTCCCGAAATGGTAAATAAGTTTTTTTTTTTTTTTTTTTCTTCTTTTTAAAGAGATTATATTTGTGTTGGAGTACAAGAACGTTTGAACAGCCCCAAGCCTCATGGAAAACCACATAGATATTTTTTGAGTTCTTATTATTTGCAGTTTGTTGTGTATTCTCATTATTTGTGTGTGTATGTGTGGGTGTGTGTATGCATGTGTGTGGGTCTCTGTCTGTTTTGCAGGAAGTTGTCAACTTCTGTGAAACCGTTCCTGGTGGAATAGCATAATTAACCCATGGGCGTACCTTGCGTTTGATTTTCCAGGTGGCAGCGTCAGAGGTTCTGCCAGCGAGCATGTTCATACCAGTCCCAGCGCCCGAGCGAGATGGGCAGAACCCGCCGCAGACTGTAGGCACCTCCATCTCCGATGACGTCAGGAAACAGACAGGTCAGTGCCGTCTGCCCTGCGGTCTGTGCCCCACCATCAATCACATCTGCTCATTATAGGGTTTAGTTTATTACAGGCCTCAGTGGTGACTTGTAAAACGTCTTTACACAGCTACACTCTGCCTCTTGCATTGAAATTCTGAGAATGAGATGACGTCACCACCTGAAGGGGCGAGGGGTGTGTGTGTGTGTGTGTGTGTGTGTGTGTGTGTGTGTGGGGGGGGGGGGAGGGGGGACAGGGAATTAAAAGGTCTGTGAAAGAAAGGGAAAATATACATATGCATTCTCAGAAAATCTTTCCTTTTTGAAAAAATTATGAAAACAGTGGTGCTGACATGCCAGTGGGGGTCAGACATTCATTAGTGAGTCACAGCCACCCTTCACAATAGAGAGGTGGGGGGAAATGCATGTCCCGTTTTCTGTAGGAAAACTGGGAATTAATTATTACATTGCTGTCCCTCAAGGACTACACCTCCCTGAACCCCCCTCCCTACATTCTAAATATTCTGTGTGGAAATTAAATCCTGCTACACAAGAAGACACCTGTGTTGGGGACACACATATTCACATGCGTTTTTTGTTTTATTTAAAACATTTTCTGGCAGAGAGTTCAGAAGCCGAGCCTGAGAAAGCAGCCCCGCCTCCCCCAGAGCTTGCCGAAGCCCGCGCAACCCCCCTGGAGGAGCAGCAGCAGACGAAAGAGGACTCAGCCGGCTTCCTGTGCTGGAAGAAAAGCTGTAACCAGGTCTTCAAGTCCTCCAACGCCCTCCAGATGCACTTCAACGAGGTCCACAACAAGAGGCCGCAGCTCCCTGTCTCGGACCGGCATGTCTACAAGTACCGCTGCAACCAGTGCAGCCTGGCCTTCAAGACAGTGGAGAAGCTGCAGCTACACTCGCAGTACCACGTCATCAGGGCGGCCACCATGTGCTGCCTCTGCCAGCGCAGCTTCAGAACCCTGCAGGCCCTGAAGAAGCACCTGGAGACCAGCCACCTGGAACTGAGCGAGGCCGACATCCAGCAGCTCTACGGAGGCCTGCTGATGAACGGTGACCTCATGGTCATGGGCGACCCGTCGCTCGGGGAAGACCAGGGCCCACTCGGCGAGGACGACAAAGAAGGAGATGAGAGCGATCCGGAGGAGAAGCAGAGCCCAACCGGCAGCGACTCCGGCTCCATTCAGGAGGATTGTGGGTTGGAACCAAAGCGCGCTCTGCCCTTCAGGAAGGGGCCCAACTTCACCATGGAGAAGTTCCTGGACCCATCCAGGCCTTTCAAGTGCACGGTGTGCAAAGAATCGTTCACCCAGAAGAACATCCTCTTGGTCCACTACAACTCTGTCTCGCACTTGCACAAGGTGAAACGTGCCCTGCAGGAGTCTACCACTGGCCATCCTGAGCCCACCAGCAGCCCAGACAACAAGCCTTTCAAGTGCAGCACTTGCAATGTGGCGTACAGCCAGAGCTCCACTTTGGAGATTCACATGCGCTCTGTCCTCCACCAGACCAAAGCCCGCGCGGCTAAACTCGAAGCAGCGGGGACCTCGACTAGCTCCATTGGCACTTTGGGCGGAAGCGGAGGGGGCTCCTCCGTAGGGACATCGGCCTCCAGCCCCAGCCCTGCCACCAACTCGACGACCACTGTGAGCAACAGCTCTTCGTCCTCTGTGCAGACTGTGCAGAGCATTCTGGGAGGTGGCCACACGAGTCAGTCCCATGGCATGGACAGCCTCGGAAACTCCACGGCGGCTTGCCATCCCTCCCCGTCCGAAAACCACGACTCAAAAAAGAAGAAGTTTGTGGACATGCTGTCCTCGAGGACCCAAGCACAGCAGCTACAGCAGCAGCAACAGCAGCAGCAGCAACAGCAGCAACAACAGCAACAACAACAGCAGCAGCTGGCCCAGGCCCAGGCCCATGCCCAGGCACAGCTACAACAGGAG
The DNA here is from genome assembly GCA_029718625.1 of Synaphobranchus kaupii. NCBI lineage: Eukaryota > Metazoa > Chordata > Actinopteri > Anguilliformes > Synaphobranchidae > Synaphobranchus > Synaphobranchus kaupii. Next base: position 37,564,795 of record CM056387.1, read on the forward strand.
CTCCAACAGCAAGCCGCCCTCCTCCAGTCCCAGCTTTTCAACCCAGCACTCCTTCAGCACTTCCCCATGACAACAGAGGCTCTTCTCCCACTGCAACAGCAGCAGCTGCTCTTCCCCTTCTATATCCCTGGGGCAGAGTTTCAGCTGAACCCAGAGATCAACCTCAACAGCTCCGCACTTAACTTGGCTGGCTCCTCCACCTCCTCCCTGCTGGAGGACTTGAAGAACTCTGCCCAGCAGGCTCAACAGAGCTGTCTGCAGCAGCAGCTGCTTCACCACCACCTGCAGCAGCAGGTGCACTCCCAGGCTCAGGGCCAGATGGCCCTGCTCCAGCAGAATGCCTCGCTCCTGCACCAGACAGAAAAAAAACCCAAACCCACTCATCACAGCGAGAAAGATCGAGATGGACAGAGGGACAAAGAGGTGACTGAGAAGGTGGAAGACCACCAATCCAAAGATGGCGTGGACAGTATTAAATCTAAAGAGAAGAAAGATCAGTCACAGACTGTTAACCACGACCCTGGCTTTCCACCACCCAGGATTGCTTCTGATGCTCGAGGAAATGCCACCAAAGCCCTTTTGGAGAACTTTGGGTTTGAGCTGGTCATCCAGTACAATGAGAACAAGCAGAAGGTGCAGAAAAAGTTGACTGGGATCGGACCTGTGGGGCCAAGTTTGCCGGCTGGAATCTGCAGGGTGGTGGATCGCGTCGAGGGGCTAGAGAAGCTGGAGTGTGAGGCATGTGGCAAGCTCTTCTCCAACATCCTGATCCTGAAGAGTCATCAGGAGCACATCCACCAGGCTTTCTTCCCGTTTCCTAGTTTGGAGAGATTTGCCAAGGAGTACAGGGAGCAGTATGACAAACAGTACCCCCTGAGGCCCCAGACTCCTGAGACTGCACCTCCCCCACCTCCACCTCCTCCACCTCCACCCCAACCACAGCGAGCCCCCACACCAAATATTCCCGTCTCTACCCCATCTCTGACGCCACCAGCCGTTCCTCCCCCACAGCCCCCAGTTTCTATGGCTCAAATCCCTATGCCAATGGACCTACCTCTCTTCTCTCCCCTTATGATGCAGTCCATGTCTCTGCAGTCTTTGCCCACTCAGATCCCTGCTCAGCTATCCTCTGTGGAGCCCGGTCTGGCCTCTGACCTGGCCCAGCTCTACCAGCAGCAGCTCACCCCGGCCATGCTGCAGCAGCAGCAGAACAAGAGACCGCGGACACGCATCGCAGATGACCAGTTGAGGGTCCTGCGACAGTACTTTGACATCAACAACTCCCCAAATGAGGACCAGATCAAGGAGATGGCCGACAAATCCGGCCTTCCCCAGAAAGTGATCAAGCACTGGTTCCGCAACACCCTTTTCAAAGAGCGCCAGCGCAACAAGGATTCACCTTATAACTTCAATAACCCACCCATCACTACCCTGGAAGACACCAAAGTTGATTCCAAGCCACCATCCCCCGAGCCTCAGCGACATGAGTATTATGGGAGCAAGAGGTCCTCAAGAACAAGGTTCACTGATTACCAGCTTAGGGTGCTGCAAGACTTCTTTGATGCTAATGCCTACCCTAAAGATGATGAATTTGAGCAGCTTTCCAACCTGCTGAGTCTACCGACTCGGGTCATTGTTGTGTGGTTCCAGAACGCCCGGCAGAAAGCCCGCAAGAACTATGAGAACCAGGGAGAGGGAGGCAAGGAAGGCGAGCGACGGGAGCTGTCCAATGACCGCTATATCCGCACCACAAATCTGAATTACCAGTGCAAGAAGTGCAGTCTGGTCTTCCAGCGCATCTTTGACCTCATCAAGCACCAAAAGAAGCTTTGCTACAAAGACGAGGATGAGGAAGGGCTGTACGATAGCCAAAATGAGGACTCGATGGACTTCTCAAATGAATACTACACCCCGACCGGCTCCTCCTGCCATACCCCCATGCCCTCCTCCTCCAGCTTGTGCCCACTGCCCCCGTCCACTTCAGCCTTCTCCCACTTGGCCTCGTCCTCAGAGAAGGAGGAGGCCTCGCCTGCAAACACGTCAAACGTGTTCAACGAGAAGCCCAAGCACTCGGCCGAGACACCCTCAAAGCCGCGGGAGAACCAGGTGACTATCAAGCAGGAGAGTCCGCAGCCACAACAGCACCCGCCACCACCCCTGCAAGTGGAGACACAGCAGCCGAGGCCATCTCCACGCGAGGAGAAGTCCCAGTCCACTCCAAAGACCCCCAAGCTCCACTCTCTGTTTCCTTCCCAGCAAAAGCAGCAGTGTGGTCCCACTATATCCCAGGCCAGCCCAGCTCCTTCGCAGAGCTCCCACATGACGCTCAATCCTCTCCTCACATCGCCCTCCCAGCAGCAGCAGCAGCAGCAGCTTGCTCAGCAGTTGATCCCTTACCAGTGCGACCAGTGCAAGCTGGGATTCCCCTCCTTTGAGCACTGGCAGGAGCATCAGCAGCTTCACTTTCTCACAGTGCAGAACCAGTTCATTCACCCCCAGTTCCTAGACCGTCCCATGGATATGCCCTTCATGTTGTTTGACCCCAGCAATCCCCTGCTGGCCAGCCAGCTGCTCTCTGGGGCTATGCCGCAGATGCCCACCAGCTCCGCCACCTCCCCCTCCACCCCCACCTCCACCATGAACTCCCTCAAGAGGAAACTGGAGGAAAAAGCAGGCACCAGTCCTGGGGAAAATGACAGCACACACAGCGGGGAGGAGCCCCAAAGGGACAAGCGGCTCAGAACAACTATCACGCCAGAGCAGCTGGAGATCCTGTACCAAAAGTACCTGCTGGACTCCAACCCCACCCGCAAGATGCTGGACCACATCGCCCATGAGGTGGGTCTAAAAAAGAGGGTGGTGCAGGTGTGGTTTCAGAACACCAGAGCCAGGGAGAGGAAAGGGCAGTTTCGCGCCGTCGGGCCCGCTCAGGCTCACCGACGCTGCCCATTTTGTCGTGCCCTGTTCAAGGCAAAGACTGCCTTAGAGGCCCACATTCGCTCACGCCACTGGCACGAAGCCAAGCGCGCAGGCTACAACCTGTCTCTTGCTGGAATGTTCCCTGATCACGAAGGGATGCAGTTGAAGATGGATCCTCTGGACATTTCCAGCTCTCCGCAACCCCCATCCTCCAACAATGATGGACAGTGCTCCTCTCTCTCACCAGTGAGCAAAAGCATGGATCTTTCTCCTCGGGCTCTGCTGAGCCCAACATCCATCAAGGTAGAAGGAATGGAGGACTTTGAAAGTCCCATCATGTCGTCAGTCAACTTGAGCTTCGATCACAACAAGTTAGACAATGATGACTGCTCCTCTGTAAACACAGCCATCACAGACACCACCACTGGGGATGAGGCAAATGCAGACATCGACAGTGCGGATGCAAAGCACAGTCATAACAGCAGTGACTTTCTGTCCAAGTCCGGGGGGGCACCCCCTTCTGCCGAAAATGACGACCAGATGTCTTCAGGTCTGGTGAGCCCTGCAACGAGTTACTATGCCAGGGACTTTGAAAATGAGGCTGTGGTGGAATACAGTGAGACCTCAAGTATGGCAGACCCCTGCTCACCAAGCCCTGGGGCTTCAGGAAGCAGGAGCATCGATAGTGGCGACCGGCCAGGCCAAAAGCGTTTCCGAACACAGATGAGCAATCTCCAGCTGAAAGTGCTGAAGTCCTGTTTCAACGACTACAGAACTCCCACCATGCTGGAATGTGAGGTCCTTGGCAACGACATCGGACTCCCAAAGAGGGTGGTTCAGGTGTGGTTCCAGAACGCCCGTGCCAAGGAGAAGAAGGCCAAGCTCAGCATGGCCAAGCATTTCGGCATCAACCAGACGTCCTACGAGGGACCCAAGACGGAATGCACTCTGTGCGGGGTCAAGTACAGCGCCCGGCATTCGGTGCGAGACCATATCTTCTCCCTGCAGCACATCCACAAGGTGAAGGACACCATCGGTAGCCAGCTGGACAAGGAGAAGGAGTACTTTGACCCAGCCACGGTCCGCCAGCTAATGGCTCAGCAGGAAATGGACCGTATCAAGAAAGCTAACGAGGTGCTGGGACTGGCGCAGCAGCAAGCCATGCAGCAGCAAGGGCTCTTCGACAGCCCCGCTCTGCAGGCTCTGAACCTCTCGGCAGGCTACAACGCCTTACAGGGGATCCCCCCTGTCCTTCTGCCGGGGGTTAGCAACCCTTCCTTACCGGGATTCACTTCATCAAACACAGGTAGTGTATGTCAGTAACCGCTACATCACAGGGCTCACAGATAAGATTCTCCTTCACATTTATCTGGACCACTATTCGGATACCACTTCAGAACCACACAATACTACTGTACTAAAATTTAAGTGTAATTATTAGCCAGAGGAAAACTCACATATTTGGATTCTAACGTTTAGCATTACTACATTTTCGGATATTCCTGTTTTAAAAAATACTTTGTCCTTATTGAATGTGATGTACACATGAAGCGGGGAAAAAATAAATTTTTCTCTGAACAGTATTGGTCATTTTAGTCAAACTAGTTCAGTCTACTGTAATGCATTTATTTTTCTTCTTGCCATAATGTAAAAACCATGCAGCACAGTCAGGGGGATGAGGTGGTCAGGAAGATAAATAATGGATAATTCTTCATCTTGTGTAAAAAATATAACAAAATATTGATGTAGCGAGACGTGTGGAGCAGTCCGTAGGGCGGTCAACTCTCAAGCCATATGCGAGTCCCCCCCACCATGGCATTTGTGGTCCCTTCTCTATTCGGTTGCCCTCTCTGCTTTCTACCTGTTTGAATAAAGCCAAAAATATAAAAGGAAGGTGGACTTCCCTGCTCTCCTTTTTAAAAATAAATGGTGTCATTACCATATAAAGGGCTTAATATGTGAAGGTCAACTGCACACATGCCATGATATCCCACATTGTAACTCGTTATGAACTTGTAAAATAGAATGCTAATGCAGAAATCTGTGAATTTTCATATCATTTTACTGCCTCAGTAAATGACATGAGAAACATGTTTAATTTGTGGAACAAGGTGTTACCTTATGAAATGCTCTTGTCTGGACACTGTCAGGTGATTTATTTATATATATATATATATATATATATTTTTTAATAATCTATAGATTCTGAAAATATGAGAATACAATTGATATTTTTGGATGAATTGAGCTTTAGGTAATGGCCCTGACTTTTGTGTTATTTCTCACCTTGTATCTTTCAGCTTTAACACCTCCAAAACCTCCAAACCTCCTGAGCATGCCAGGTGCCAGTGTCCCCTCGCCCAGCCTCCCCACATCTGGATTACCAAACAAGCCTCCCTCCTCTTCCTCTCTGGCCTCGCCCAGCCCAGCCCAGGCCACCACTTCCACAGCCCACTCTACCCCCAACCCAACCCCCACCTCCTCTACCACCACCACCACATCCTCCACCAACTCCTCCTCTTCCGCCACGCTGCCAGGCGCTCGGCCTGAACGCCCCAAAGAGCGAGATGCAGAGAGGGCCAGGGAGAGGGAGAAGCCCAAGGAGAAGACGGAGAAGCCCCCGACGCCGTCCTCCAGGGGGGGCACCCCAGCACCCTCCACGTCCGCCGCCAGCGCCAAAAAAGAGAAGCCCGACCCCGCCGTTCCCGCCACCTCCATGCCGACGCCAGGCATGGAGTATGTGGTGGATCCTGCCCAACTCCAGGCCCTGCAGGCCGCCTTGGCTTCAGACCCCACGGCTCTTCTTACCAGTCCTTTCCTGCCCTACTTCATGCCCGGTTTCTCGCCGTACTATGCCCCGCAGATACCAGGGGCCCTCCAAGGCGGCTACCTGCAGCCGATGTACGGCATGGAGAGCCTGTTCCCGTACAACCCGGCTTTGTCACAGGCTCTGATGGGGCTGTCCCCAGGGTCCTTGCTCCAGCACTACCAGCAATATCAGCAGAGCCTGCAGGGGGCGCTACAGCAACAGCAGCGGCAACTCCAGCAGCAGCAGCAGCAGCAGCAGAAGCAACAGCAGCAGCTCCAGCAGCCAAAAGCAAGTCAAACTCCTGCCCCGTCCAAAACCCCAGAGACCCCAAACCACAAAGTACCTGCCAAAGATCCAGTGAAAGCTGAACAGCAGAAAGGCACTCCCTCCTGCGAGAACTCTTCCTCCTCCGCCTCCTTCGCTTCTTCCTCCTCCCACAAGAACCTACCCTTTGAGCTGCAAGAGACAGACCGCAAAGGCGCGGACCCCCCCCTTGACCAGTACATCGTACCCAGAGTGCAGCACCGGCTGGCGTGCCGTAAGTGTCAAGCTGTATTTAGCAAGGAAGAGGCGGCCATCGGCCACCTGAAGTCCATCTGCTTTTTCGGTCAGTCTGTGGCAAACTTGCAAGAGATGTTACTTCAGGTCCCCGGCAGCAGTGGGAGCGCAGGGGAGGGCAGCATATACGACTGCCTGGCCTGCAACACCACGCTGGATGGGGAGACAGCGCTCAGTCAACACCTGGAATCGGCCTTGCACAAACACAGAACAATCAAGCGATCAGCCAGAAATGCCAAAGAGCACGCTTCTAGTTTATTACCTCACTCTTCAGCCCGCTTCCCCGATCCTAACACCGCATCTACCTCGCAGTCTGCCTCCCACAATAACAGCAGCCCCCCTCCGCCGACGACGACGACATGCGCCACTACGCCGTCCCCTTCCGCCCCTTCATCCTCCTGCTTATCTTCCTCCACGGCCACCACCCCCCCACACAACACGGCACCCGCCGCCGCCGCCAGCAAACCCTGGCCCCAGGCCCACGTCTCCAGAGCTTCAGCTGGGAAGCCCAACGTAGTCTCTCCTTCTGCTTCTCCACATTCTTTTCCTCCAGTGTCCTCACCTTCAACGGTTACCTCAAGTTCATTGAGCACCTCAGGGGTTCAGACCTCGATACCAACAGACGTCTTTACCGATGAGTCTGAGTCTGGCGGCGGTCAGAGGTCAGCAGACAAGCTGGGAAGGCCGGTTGACGAGCCGCAGCAGCCCAGCTGTCTCAAAGACAGTAGTAGTTGTAGTAGTACTCTTGCTAGCTTAGGAACGGACTCCCTCCGATTGTAAAAGAGCTTTCAACAACGATGGACAATATTTAAAAAATGTAAAAAGACAAAAAAAATTAACCGACAAAAGAAAAAAAAAAGAAAATAAAAAGCAGCGATGTTTTAAAAAAAAAAAAAAATGTTTAAAAATATACAAACCAATTTCAGAAGAAAAGATGTGTAAAGATTAACTGCAATTCCAAAGCTTGTAACCAAAAATTAAATGTTAATGGATTGTTTTCCCATATCAACATGCTGGTTTACGTTGATTACGTTGAACTAAAATATATATTTAAATATATATAGCTAAAATAAAGTGACTGCAGTTAAGTTTTGGAGATTGATAGCAGAATGCTGTACAGCAATGGACTGCCTCAAACGTCATTCAAACAGCCCCCTGATCCCTGCAAATGATGAATTAACAAGTTTGTTTAATTATTCCCACTTAATAGCACAGTAACAAAAGCCAGTATGTACTGTATGGGAGAATAGTCTTACATTTACAGTTTTCTTGCTATCTTAAGCGTTCAGATACCAATGGCTTGCTAAAATAAGAAAAATAATGTAATGTCTATTTTATTCTCAGGTCAACAGCTCACAACCTTTTATTCTGTTACAGAAATTCATAGTTTTTTTTTTTTGTTTTTTTGTTTTTTTGTTCCCAAAAGAAGTAGGAATCTTTTAATTTTTTGGCTATTAATTTAACTGGCAGAAAGTATTAAGAGAGAAAATCTCATGAAGGTATAGCTTTCTGGGGATTCAAAAAGGGTAGCTGATCTGCTGATTTTAAACATAAATCATTTTAAAAGGGGGAGAAACGACCCTTTTCACTTCATCCAGGCACGGAGAGTATTGCAGACTTGTTGGTGGGGAGAAAAAAAAAAAGATTTTTTAAAGTAAAAAAATAAAAAGAAAAAAAAAAACTTTCTGTATTTATGATAGATATGAACATTTTTGGTGTTAAGTAGATTGTTGCATTGGAAATGAATTTAAACAGTATGGTAGACTGAAAAAAATATTTGTGTATATTTAGCTTTTGTATCGTCCAACTTAAAAGGCGGTTCATTTGATGTTGTCTTGGTCATTCCGATAGACTAGATTAAGGAACAGTAACAGATCTACTCTTTTATTTCTGTTTTATTCTTAGCTGTTCGGCTGTCGTTCGCCCAGCTGCCATTTACAGACTTGGCGGGATCTTTCCTTTCGTTTGTATCGTTTTCTTTTCTCCCCCCCCCCCCCCTCCCCCCTTTCTTTTCTTGGTCGATACAATAGTGACAAAAAAGGAGAAAAAAATTCTGGGGTGAAATGTTTGGAGAAATTTTTAATTATGTTTGTGTTACCTTTGTGCACTTACCACTGTCTGACTGTTTCTCTGTCTGTTTCCCGCTTTCCTTCAGTTTTCTCTGTCCCCCTGCATTTGTAGATTTGGAGATAGCTTCTCTTGCACTACAAAGCAGATAACTTTGTTTCTTGTATAGTGTGGCTGCAGCCTTTCCAGGTTTATTTTTTCATAAGAACTTTTTTCCATGTTGTCATAGATGAAAATGAAAAAGAATAATAATATTAATAATAATAAGTCTCACGCTTTAAAACAAAAAGAGTATCCAAAGACAAAACACTTTCACCATTGGTGCATAAAGATGAGCAAAAGAGGCTTCTTTATACTTGATAATTTGTTGTTTTTAAAGAAAACAAAGAAAAACAAAGTTTTAGAATAAAGGAGTACGTGTCAGAGTTGCCCTTTTTGCTTCATTGCGAGCAGACAGGTGGCTTTAAACGTAAAACAACAAGAATACCAAAAACCAAAAAAAAAGGCCCCTGTCTTTGCGTTGTGGAGCAGCACCGTGAGAGAGCCATTGCTGTTTGTATGATAAAGGTTAAAAAGCTCTTTGTCTAACGTTTCCATCTCACACACACACACAAACACACACTTTTTTTTTTTTTTTTTAAAAGCAAATGTATAAGGTCTGGTCTTCGAGGACATAAGTTTTGCTGCTAATGTAGTTTTTGAAAAAAAGAATACCTAGATTGCATGCTCATTTTGCTTTATTGGCGAAGCTTTAACAATAAAAAAACAAAAAATCACTACCCACACCTCTACATCTTTTTTTGTTCTTGTTACAAAACGGAACTTTGAAGACTGTGAATACATGTTCCAAAGGACAGTTTGGCTTGTGTTTAATTTTGTTTTGTTTTTGTTTGTTTTTTTGAGCAGACCAATGTTGAAAGCCAATGATCTATATTGTACAGAACAGTGCATTCCAAATCCAACACCCTTTTCTTTTTTTGAGTTTGTTTAGCTAGGACTGATTCTTTTGGTTTTTATAAATATTCCTTCTGTTATTTAAACGGTGACTGTAAACTCTTGTGTAAATGCAGAGTCCCAGATTACAGCAATTTATGGACTCCCAGTTCACTCACACAGATCTCGTGTGGGTAGTAGAGAACATGAGAATTCTCATGCAAAAATAATATTATAAAGTAACATTGGTCACCAGAGTAATATGTACATAACACACGTCTGCTTCTCACAACCGTCTCACCAGGTCTGCTTCTCACATCCGTCTCACCAGTTTAGTGTGATCATGCCTCTCTGCTGCCAACAAGTCAGTGAAGGAACTAAACGTCGTTTGGAAAAGAAGTTTGAAGAGGTGGGCTTCCTACCTGGATTAACTATCGCAGGTGTCTGTAGGCCCTTCAAACATTTCCCCACATAATCAGGAGATGTAGTTTCTAAAGGAAATTCTCATCCCAAAGTATTGACAGAAATTAACAGAGCTAGCGTTTTTCTTTTTATTTATTTTTTTGTTTGATGACAATGTCCCTTTGTTGTTGAAAGTTTAGGAGTACGTATCTGCCTTCACGCCCAAAGAGGTTCGTCACTTCTGCCGATTTCAGTGGAAATGGTTGTACTCAAAGAATATATCCTCCCTTCCCCAGAAAAAAAAAATACATTTTTATTATTATTTCTTTGCACCAGTACCAAGACATATTGAAATGTGTGTAATTGCTCTTTGGCCACAAAGTTTATAGCATTTGGCCTACTTAAAACATCGCCGCACCACAGAAGTGTGTTAAGTGTTGCATCTTGCAGAAAAATGTGATTTTGTGTCAATACTTGCGCACGCAGTAGATATTGGGTTGATCTGATCTGCAAGCTTGCCGCTCCTCTAAACTCCTGTTCTCTGAAGAAAAAAAAAAAATTTGTTCATATGATTATTTTTAAGAATCCTAATGTTGTACAGTTTATGCTTGAATGAATGCTTTTTTTTTTTTGCGTTATTTTTGTCTTCTAATAATGTCATAGACATTATTTTCTCATATAACTATTTGTATGTTATTTAGGTTTCTGTATATTACTTTTTCATCATATAAATTAACATGTAACACTAGCTTTAAATCTGAATTGCTGACGTTTCCTCTTTTTTTTATTTTTTTTATCTTTATACTACTCTTGACCTGGCCACTTTATAATGTGATAATGATCCACTATTTGTCATGTTTATTGGATGCTTTTTGAACTCTAGTTTCCAAAGGTTATTCTGTTCAAGGCTCTTTTACAGATATCTGTCTGGGTTTTCACAGCAGTTTCTGCTTGCATGAACTGTGTATGAGGGTGTGTGTTTCTGTGTGTGTGTGTGTGTCTGTTTGGCTGTGTGTGTTTCTGTGTTCTAAGGGCCAGCATCGGTTTGTTATTTTATACTTTTTATTTACGCACCAAAATAACTGAACCGAAAAGTTTAATTTTAAAAAAAGAAAAAAAAAGTGAATATCAGAAAAATGGGATTTCAAAGGAAACGGTAATAATGAGGATAATAGTTAAGCACGGAGCTTTTTTAAAATTAAATCTATTCATGTGGCCAAAGCTTTATACAGCTGCAAATTGATGAGAATTTAAGGTGGTGCCCCTCATAACTGTAATGTTTATTGTGGCAGAACACACAAGACCACAGCTGACATCGTTCTGAAAGAAGCGTCAATTCAAACGTTGGAAAACTTTATTTTCATGGACAGTTAAAGAAAGAAAAGGAGAACAATGGTATTGCTGTCGAGGTCATCCCCCACCACCCTCCCCCCACTGTGAAAATAAACATGTATACAGATATAGATATATTTAAAACATCTGCTTTTTTAAGGAAGAAAAAAAAAATACTCTGGGAGCTTTATGTTTTGTTGGAGTTCACATCGATGTGAATAAGCGGCCATTTTGTTGGGTGCGGGCAGTCCATACACAGCTGGGCATGGCAGCCTGAGGTAGATGGCGGCTAAGATACCAAGTCGATTATTCACTGCAGGCAGTTCTGAGATGGGGACGGACTCTTGAACCAATGGTGGACGTGAAAAGGGCGAGGAGAATCTTGAAAAGCCAAAACTCCAGTTGCTGGAACCGCTATTTTCGCACTCTTTCTCTTTCTCTTTCTCTCTCTCTCTCTTTTTGTCCAGGTCTGCTCTCCAGCTTTAATGTTTTCCGCGCCGGGGCGGAGGAGAGTGGGCCAGGACACGTGCGTTTGCCTCCATTTTCACCGTCCGTGTTGTTGATAGCTACCTGTCATCGATTTCTCTTGCTTCATCTCTCTGACTGACACACAGTGCTCTCCAATATGACAGCAGCTTGCTCTCTCTCTTTCTCTTTCTCTCTCTCTTTCTCTCTCTCTCTCTCTCTCTCATGGAGTCAACCAAACGAACCATGAAAAACCTGTTTCTTTATGAAAGGGGGTGTGTTTTCTAAGCTGTTATTCTCAAAGAAGCAGTTAGAAATTTTTTTTTTTAAAAGCAAAGCAACCAAAATTAACAACAACCAAACTAACAACCAAAACAAACCATTTGCTCCAATTTCTAAGATGAACTGTTACGTGGAGCCGCCCCCCCCCCTTCCCAAATCCTCTTTGTGACTCCTGGTGCCACAATGGTTTTTTGTTTTTTTGAATGCATAATTTTTTTTTTCTGGTTTTCATTTTTGTTTTCTTGAATTATTCCTCCTCTGAGCCCCACAGAAACGTCTCTGTGGCTCCAGTCAGCCCACCTGAGGGTAGAAAAAACAGCCTTGCAATGTACAAAAAAGAGAGCAAGTTAAACCAAAAATGTTGTTCTTGATGTCTTTTCTATACTGTAGTCTTGTTAGCTTTTTTTTGTTACTGTAATTATATGATGAAGATTTCCAAACTGTACCAAATTACATGGAGACTAACATACAAAAACCACATGGAATTTCACTTTTAAAGAGAAACTTTTGTCACAAAAATCTTGTTGTCCTAGTTAAGTTGATTGTAGATGGTAATTGAATATACTCCTTTGAAAATATTTCATCAAGTATGTTTCTTGCTCATTGTGATACATTAAAAAAGTATGAGCAAAACTGTATCGTTTTCTTGTGCTACTTTTGTTGTGTGTGTGAGACGAGTACGGAGCAATCTTGTTGTCCCATTGCTTTACAGACACAATATTGCAAAGCTTTGTGGGATGAGAGAAAACAAAAAAAGTTGCATGAAGATAGTCAAGGTATTGACTGAGACCGAGGCTGTGTCCGAATCAGAGCCCTATCTCCTGCGTCCTTTGTACTGTGTACTAGCATACTGTATACTGCTTACTGTGTAATGTTTAGTGACATGCTGAATGTGAAACATATCCTCCATACTATTATCAGCAAAAAACAGGGAAATAAGTATGTCAACCTGGGATATTGAGAACAATTTTCAAAATTGTCGCGTGCTTAACGGCTTTTTTTTTTTTTTTAAGTATGCTCAACTGGCATACTCAATAGCTGATTCGGACACGGCCTATGGGTGTGTGTATGTTAGGGATGGGCAACTCCAGTCGTGGGTTGGTGTGTGCAGGTTTTTGCTGTCACCAGTTACGCTGGCTCAGTCAAATAATTGGTCATATACACCGACTGACTGGTAAATTAGACTACAGTAAAACACTACAATACAGGCACAAGAACATTCCGTACTGTTTATATTGTGGAATGTAGTTAAAATTTCAGATCTTGTAAATGATTGGGCTAATTAAATAATTGGTAACAGGTGGCAGCAAAAACCTGCATACACACCAACCTACAAGGCCTGGAGTTGCCCATCCCTGGTTTTCAGTCTAAATCTGTGTATTTTAGGTAGTCGTGCTTTCATTAGACTTGACTCCAGTCCATGGATTCGTGTCTCTGGGTGCTTTTTTTGTGTGAAATTTTAAACCAGCCTTTCTAGTTTCCACATCTGGTTTGATCTTCATCCTGTCTTCAGACGTTATTACTCTCCCATCAGAACTCCTAAGAGTTGTAAGGATTTTTTGAACCTTGTAATGGGTGGCGCTACACTGTCCTTGTCAATCACTGAAGCAATCAAAAGATTTTGCTCTTCGCAAAAAAGAAACTATGGTTCCCATAAGCGCACTGTTAACATTTTATACCTCTACTTAGTTTGGGGTTCATGAAAGTTCACTTAATACTGGCTCTTTGTAAAGGCTTTGTGAAATTAAAGCGGGGTGGTGTTCTGCTATGCTTTCACACACCCCGTTTGCCACTTCCTGTTTGATCTTGTTCTGAGGGATATAGTCCTCCTTTATAAGTAGCTTTGTTTGAGTCCCTTATCACTAAGAATTGTGGACAGGATTAATTAACGCATATTAAGTAACAAATGTGGGGTAACGCTTAATGAGTGCTGGCTGCTAACAACTAATTCAAGTTGATTAAGCGAGCGAAAAAATTATAAGTCTGAGATGTGCTAAGAACACAGCGGCCGCTTAATTCATCCTGACTTCCACTAGGAATCGAGTGTAACTTCCATTAGAGTAGCCTTCTAATTATAAAGTGACATTTAAATGGCTATAGGTAGCACAAGAATGCATTATATTGACCAATCCGCATGTGTGCGCGTGCATACATGCGTGTGTGTGTGTGTGTGTGTGTGCGTGCAAATGTGTGTGTATACATATGAGGCCTTGTTTATCCGTGAGTGGTCATGTCACTGGCCATGCAAGTGATTGTGTGTGGCTGTGCGTGTGCACTTGCGTGGCCTTACATGTGAGAACACGGGCAGAGCACGTGTCTGGTTACATGCAGTGGCACATGGTATCAATCCTCTCGTGTGTGGAGAGTGGAGAGTCTTTCTGCTGTGGGTTCCAGTAGGCTATTCAACATGCACACACTTTCAGAATTTAGGAGGTCACCAATTAAACAATATAAAATGTAACATCTTTCCAAAGAACCATTTACCACAGCATGTTACAAAACTGATATGACTGATTAAAAGTCCGTAAGGTAATGTGGAATGTTCATTCTGCATCTGTTTCTGGCATACTGTGGCATTATAGAGTCGACCCTACCTGATTAGACCTAATTTCCCATTAAAAACAACGTCTGAACTGTAACCGCCTGACTGACCAGAGGGGGCGCTAGAGAGTCATGAGTCTGGATATTCACTGCCTTTTGATATCTCCTCAGGAGATATGATGACTAATTATATATTATCTCAAGGGACCCCTTATGGAAAAAGAATATGCTGCAGTATATTGTAAATATATCAAAATTATCTTCACAATATATTTAAAATATACTGCAGTATATTACATTTCCATAAGGGACTCCTGACCACAGTGAGCATTGGCACAATCAGGTAAAAATGCCTGTTGTCTACCATATTTAAATATTATGATATGGCCTTCCATTTCCTTTCAAATGGTTATGCATGTAGGATTGTGAGTGTCTGTATCCCATTGAAAGTTTAATGTTCATCGGACTTGTACTGGTTTAAAACGGTTTTTCAGTTTGACTCGCCCATCTACGCTGATGTTTTTTGGGCATATGCTTTTAGCCTTTTTTTTTTTTCTTTTACATTTTGTGACCGCTTTTTGTTCATCGCGCGTTGAGTAATTCGAGCTGTCGGGGTTTGCGTGAATGCGCGGCGGTTGACAGAAGCGCAGTGTTAGTTTGACTTTAATTGAAAATGAGTCGGCCGCTTCTTGTGTGAAACAAGATTCTCTTTCGAAAGGCAAAACTTAAATGAGAAGGAAAAGGGGTAAATGTCGGGGGCCCTCGCACAGGAAGCTGGGGTAAAACACGAGGCGCTCTGGGGTACGTTGTACGTTTTTTAAGATGCTCATAGTAAAGGACGGTAATCCCTCGTGTCCTTTATGGTGGCCCCACTCTAATTTGATGGAGTTGGTTTCATTCCCTCAGAGAAAGTTGCAACGTTCCTGCGACTTGAAATAAAAGTTTCATATAAGCTTTAAATAACTCGTAATAATCCGTTATGGAGCTGATTGGTGTGCTGTGTGGATCCTGTCCACAGTCACATGCAATATAAATGATAGGGGCGAGATGCAAACTGATGCCTCAAAAACCAGCTTTTTTTTTTCAGCTAAATGTTCTCAGGCCATTGCTCCTCTTGACTTAGTGCGACTTCCTGTCGCCGTAAATAGGAATATTTGGGCGTGTTCTGGGGGGACGATGACGCTTCAGCGCACCCGCCTATGTTTTTAGGCGGGTGATGCAGAACCATATTTGTTAGCTACGCTTAGCCAATTAACATGCAACAGTACATCACAAATTAATTAGGAGCAGCCTAATCAGATCTGTGTAAAAAAAATAAAAGAAAATGGAAGCAGGAGTGGAGCTTTCTTAGAGCTCGTCTCCCAGTTGGGTTGCATGCCCCTTCGCGTACGCCTTTTTCTTTCTTCTTTCTTTCTTTCCTCCTCCCTTCCTCTCCTTCCTTCCTTGCTCACCTCCCTCCCTCAGACCCAGAGGTGAGGATGTCTCCACCGTGTCTGATTTGATCCCCCTCCACCCTCACCCTGAAAGAACAGCCAGGCCACGCTCATTTAAGGCCACTTCAGAGCGAGCGTGCCGGGGGAGGGGGGTGGGGGTGAGACTAACCCTATCTCCAGTCTCACACTCTTCCTCATGGCCTTCCTCACTCCGTTCCCTTTCATCTTCACACACTTAACATCCCCGCTAATGGCTCCTCGCGCATTAGCAAGCGGCTTTTACTGGCGGACTTTTCTCTGAGAGGAGATTAAAGGAGGTTTCCGTGCGGCGGCGGGCCGTTGTTGCGCCGTCCCTGGGCTGAAGGCGGCTCTCGTCTGACCCGTGGCCCCACGCGTTTTAGGCCAGAGTGGCTCTCGCTTTCATCATCCGTGTTGAATTGAAGATGGAACGTTGGGCGGCGCGGTGGCTTAAGCGCTGAGAGACAGCGGTGTGTGCTACGAGACTGACCTGTAGATGAGGGTTTTTTATTTTTATTTATTTTTTTATTTTTTTCTTCCTCTCATGACGGTTGTTATTTAGGCCGCGATGCATCCCACCGTCTGGGTACAATTCCTGACTCCACCATGCCCATGGGCGACCGTGAGCAGTCCCGGGGAGGGAGAGAGGGTTTGGGCAGACAGGGTATTCCCAGCCCCATCCTCGAACCCTGACCCTGGCTGCGTGTGTTCGTTCTCCAGGGCCCCTGTTTGAGTACTTTGAAGTAATGGCCTCACTGGTCTGAAGTGACTACCGATTGACCAGGTGAGGTTTCTGCCAAATCACACCTGTCCGCACTGTAGAGATCAGGGGCAGGAAGAAAGGCGGGGCACAGCTTTAGAATTTTTTTGCATGCGTCCCAAATTTGGGGACAACCTAATAAACTGGTGATTAAAAAAAAAAAAGTAATAATACAAGAAAAGTGGTTTTGGTTCATTCTGTCCTTTCAACATACAGTTAATCTGGGACTGACATCTGGCTTCTGATTGGACAGGGTACCAGGAGGATCTCTGTCACATGGGTCTCGCATCTCTTTTTCTGCTCTGGTGTGCACAGTTCCTGCTTTTCCCAGCATGCTTTGGATTAGCATTAGCGCATTAATGCTGCCTTCAAACATCTCATTCTGAGCCTATGGGGCCAACAAGTCACCCTAGACCAGGTGTCTCAAACTCCAGTCCTGGAGGGCTGCAGTCGCTGCTGTTTTTGTGATTTCCTTTCAATCAGCAGCCAATTTTAGGCCTCAGAAACAAGGCGTGCAGACTTAAGCCAGTAAATGACTTAAATTAAGCACTTAAGTGCAGGAACACATCAAAAACCAGCAGACCCACGGCCCTCCAGGAGTTGAGTTTGAGAACCCCGCCCTAGACTCTCCCAAGCACTTGTCTGTCCAATGAATGAGTGGATTGATTCAACGCAACTTTAACACAAGGAAACATTGGGAAAGTTGCTTTTGAAAGTCTGTTTTCCACTGCAACAAAAAAAAAACCCAGAGATTAAAAGCCAATGTGTATCATGTATCGTTACCCAGAACTCAGGAGTCTTTTCATATTTGGCTTTTACACGAGACCTTCACATCAATGATAAATCAAGGTGAGATTTGTTTCAGCAAGGTTATGATTGGGTTATGATTGGTCCTCAGCCTCATGACCACAACCCCACCCCATCCCACCCCCGCTTTCCCAGTCCCCCTCCACTGTCAGCATCAACTCCCAATTTCTTCCTGAGTCGCAAGGACAGGTCAGACCTAATTTAATCTCCTGTGTCAGGGGTAAGAAAATATGACGAGTGAAAGGAACAAAGATTTAAATGGGGGTTAAGACGCGTTCCCCTGACGACCCAAAATACCGGCGAGGCCTCTTTCAAACGGCCCCCGACCCCCAATCGGAGATGCGTGAGACGGAAAGGGCTTCCTGGCCTGTGCTGAGTGCCACCTGCACAGGAAATGCAGTGACGTTAAGAGGCCCTTCTGTGCTCACAGGCACAGAGAGAGAAGGCCAAGCTGCTGACGGGGGGGAGGCAGTGTAGTATAATGGTTAAGGAACTGGCCTTGTAACCGAAAGGTTGCAGGTTCGATTTCCAGATAGGTAGGCTTGAGCAAGGTGCCTGACCTGCGTTACTTCAGTATATATCCGTCTGTATGAATGGATACTATGCATAAAATGCGAAACACCGTGTGTCTGGATAAGGGCGTCTGCTAATTTCCTGTAATCTAATGGAGGGGGGCGGTAGCCGTTTGTCAATTTTCATAGTCTCCGTCTAGTTATTTCAAGATGGCGGTAAACATGTTGGAACACATGAAGGCGTCGTGACCGGTTGTCCCACTGGTCCGGGGGGGATGAGGGGGGCGATTTTAGTGAGTCTTTTAGTGATTTTAGCCATTGTAACCATTGTTGCTACAATGGCGGGCGTCTCCCAAAATCTGTTAGGTGGATATGTGGATGTGGGATATCAGATATGGTGGGAGGGGTTTATGGATGACAAGCAGTCCTGTAATCAATGGGGTGCGGGTGGGAGGGGGGGGTTGAGAGATGTCTTTTTTTGTGTGTGTGGGGGGGAGGGGGGGGCAGCAGCCATTGGCCGCTCGTGTTTGCTACAGAAGTCCTCAGAAGCTAACTACTGTATCAGACACACAGATACACCCCCCCCACCACCCTCTCCCCTCTCCCCCCCGGTGTGAGAGCCCAGAGGAAGGTATGGAGTTTGTCTTGGCAGGCTGGCATACCCCCCCCTCCACACACACACCTCCCCCAGCCCTCCAGAGCAGGATCAGGTGTCATGGTTTTCACAGCACCTTCTGGCTTCGCTTAATAGGAAATGAAGTCCATCAGAAGGACTTTGAGCAAAACTGAGCAGAAATCAGGTCTGACAGGCAGGTATATTAGCCTGTGACGGCGGCCAATAATTCAGCCATCGCCCCAAAGCCCCCACCCCCACCCCCACCCTCGCGTAATGAGGAGAATATGTGTGGGGAATGCAGCACTGGGATTCTCTACCCTTGCACTGCCCTCTTTCCCTCTCTCCCTTTCTCTTTTCTCTCTTTCCAACTCCTTCAAGTAAATTGCTTGAAGAACAGAAAAAAATAAAATAAAATAGCGCCTATTTTTACTTTGCATGCATGAAAGTTATTTTGTGATGTCACCAGCGGTGTTCATTTCCACAACCTCAAAGTAATATCGTACCTCCTGAGATTACAAAAAAAAAAGTCTGGAACGTAGAAAAGTTAGAAAATTATAATTTTTTTAAAAACACAAAGTTAGCCTTGAAACAGAACCCTGGCTCATTTAAGCACTTGAGTACAATACAGCCAGGAAGCAAGATAAAAGAACAGAGTTTATTATTCTTGTTTTGGCATCACATGAATAATACTAATATTGATAATTATAATGAGAATAACAAGAGGCAAGCCAAGCTCCTTCTGATCTGTATGGGTTGGAAGTTCCCAGTCGGAATGCCGTGTTCCCAGACTGATGCATTGGGAATAGGCTGACAGGTAATGAATTTAAACCCTTAAAAGCTCACTAGAGGAAGCCAGTTTCACAACCAATCACAACAGCTCTCTAAACGGACCAGCCCAAAACCATTACTGAGAACACACTCACACACACGTGCCTATGCATGCACACACACAGACACACACACTCACAATAACTAGTGTATATCAGAGGCACACACACACACACACAATAACTAGTGTATATCAGAGGCACACACACACAATAACTAGTGTATATCAGAGGCTAAACATCACATCGCCGTTCTCATCTCCTGTCCTGGGGTGTTTGTTCTTGTTAAGCGTGAGTCTGCGTAATTGAGCAAACCTTTCTGTGTGTTTTTGTGCCACTATCGCGCTTTGCAGCCTTGCATGGAACGGTTTACAGCGTGGGAATGGAGGGGGTGAGCGAGAGTACGAAGGGGAAAATGGAGGGGGTGGGGTGGGGGTGGGGTGGGGGGGGGGGGGTGGTGGTGGTGAACCACCAAGGTGCCGCGTCAGATTTCACATGGGGATTTTTTTTTTGGGAAAAGAGCCAGGGTTCCGCAAAGAATTCCTAATGCAATAATTGCACTGAGACCTTGCTCTTATTAACACGACTCCAGCTTTCTTTAGTTTACTTTTTTCTCCCCCCAAAATACCCCCCCCCCCCCCCCTTCCAACGCCCCAGCCCCAGCCCCAGCCCCAGCCCCAGCCCCAGCCCCAGCCCCAGCCCCAGCCCCAGCCCCAGCCCCTTCCTTTTTTTTCTCCTTTAACAGAATTCAGTTGTGCGCTGCTGCTGGAAGGGCCTGTCGGACTGGGGGCCTGACCCAGGGTACGCCGGTCTAATGATGCCTGGATGAAAGAGCCGGTCCCCCGTTCCCAGGCTGGCCTGTTAGGGGGGCGCAGGGCTGTGAAATGGGGAGATAATAAAGACCAGGTGTGCTGCGGGACCAGAGGCTCTCTCTCTCTCTCGCCCTGCCCTACGCTCCTCTCTCTCTCTTGCCGGGAGGGAGGGTGTGGAGCTGCTCCACCCTCTACGCAATGCCACCGGTACCACTGCGCCCCCTTTCTGTGTCTGTCGTTCACTCTGGTCTTCCCTGGCTTCCCCCCCCCGTCCTCTTCACGGTGCTTTACATTAAGGAAAATGTAGATTCTGTATTCGGGAATTATGGGGTAAATGTGTTCTTTCTTTCTTCTTTTACATGAATGTTAAATAGAATAAGAATATCATCACAGTTCTTCCATTCTAATGTGACACAGATTTCTACCAATTAACATCTCTAAGGGGGAAAAAATGGAATTACATAGACAATCTAATATTTTCGAAAAACTATTTTCTCACAAGGATAATACACCTATGCCTAATTAATATTAAATAGTTTTAGATACTGACATGATAAGCTTTTTACATATTTATGGTCACACTTCTGCTGATTTTGATTTGCGTTCGAGCCAGAATGCTCAAATATCAAGTGTTCAAAATGAAATTTAGTTGGAATTGCATAATGGAAAACCATCATCAATTCACCATGCCAAAACTCACTCAGCCTAATGAAATATATTCAGCTCTCATTTTGCGTTTGGTCCGTTTCCACGGCTACAGTACTGAGGGGAATAGCTCGCAGGTCCGCAGGTCATACATACTGCTCGGAGTGTGTGCGCGCCGTCTCTGAAAAGACCAACATTTGCACAGTTATCTTTACTCCACAATGGCTCTATTTGTTCGGCGTTTAGCCCTCGTAGCCTACGCTAATCTGAAGTAGGGAAGTTTTAAAGGAAAGGTCAGCCGAGATCAGCTGTGAAAGCGTGTCTAATCAGGGCGGACAGCCCTCGCAAAGCGCGGCTGTAATTACAGTCTAATTAGCTGGCACTAGATGAAATCCAGCGCGCTATTTAACGTCAATAATTTAACCCTTTGTGGTCGTGCTCTTTAAAGAAAATGTTTTAATGGGTGGAATGGAAGCTGCAGCGATGAGGTCTTCAGAGGCTGGTTGCCCCCCCCCCCCCCGGACACCCCCCTCGCGGCCTGTATTTAAGTAGGCCTCGTTTTGCAGTTCCTCAGTGGCTTTTGCGTGTCGGGTCGATTCGGGTCAGGTCCACGGGAGGGCATCCCACCCCGGCGAGCAATAGTACAGTACCCACTTGCTGCTCGGTTCTTTTTTTTTTTTTTTTTGTGAATCAGCACAGCGCCGGTCCACTACCACACAGGGTCTGGATTCAGTGGCAGAGCAATTAGCGTTGTGATCGTCGCCTGTCTGCGCCAGCCGTTTAGCACCAAAGTCAGACTCGCTAAATGGGTATTCAGCTCAGTTCACCTAATGCTGGAAAATAACACTGATTTTCTCATTATTTCCCTATGAATATTCATGAATGGGCGTGGCCAACATGCATATTGTACAAAGCTACCAGTGCCCATCGGTGTTTATATGAGCACCCAGAACGTCCAACAGATGGAAGCAGAGAGGAGGGTGGGGGGGGGGGGGGGTACTTAGATGCCGGCAGTGTCCTGCTTAATAGACTCTGACTGGTATCCATGCCTCCAGATTCTCTTTCGGCGGCTCCTTCCCCTCCTCCTATGCTCTACCCACACCCCGCCCACACTGGGAGCACGGCAACGGAGCGCGCGCGCGCTTCGCCGGTGTTCTAGAACACGGCCTATTGTTCACTTCACACGCTGCCAGACCCCCAGCATGGCGCGCTAACGGCCGGGAGAAACGGGAGAACCGCTGGGTCGAAGGCGAGGCGAATCCCTCGCCGATGACGAACTCGCAGTCTCGTCCGGCGAATGGCTAGCGGTAGCGTGTGCAGCGGTAACCAGGGGAACCTGGGTGAACTTCACCCCTGCGTGGCACGGGTGGACAAGGGCAGCTGGGTCTCTTTGCCTTTCACTAGTGATGTTAGCCTATGTTTGCATCTCGCTACAATGTCTTCAAATACTTCCTGTATTTTTGCAGAGAGCATTGATGAGTCCCAGTCAGATAAAAAAAAACAGCAGAATTATAAGTTCATATATTTTTTTTGTAGTTTTTCCAAGACACCCTCAGTATGCTTTAAAATCACAAAGTGGCCCATTTTTGATTCTCCCCTTTGCAGTGTTTTTTGATTTCACTCCAATTTTGATTATAATTTTACAAGGTCTACTTGATCAAGCTCCTGAAATTCATATTGTTTTAGAATAAAAAATTTTTTAAAAAGCCTAATCAAAAAGTCTTCTTTTGAAAGGAAACAAACTGTCAGATGCAAAGGTAATCATTTCGGAAGAATGAGAATATTGCCGAGAAACAGATTTCTATTGGATTTACTTGGCCTTCCCCTTTGAAATGGCTGTCTCGTAGGATTGCTTATCTTGTGAAATAAAATGTAATTCCGTTTTTGACATGCGGGACTTCACACCAAATAGATCAAATTTTGCCATTGTGTTTATTATAGAATTCTACACCGAAAAGAGGGGGGGGGGGGTTGTTCTCCTTTGAGTCGCATAAAAAAAAAAGCCTTGAAATGTTACAATAAAAGTTGTAAGGGGGGGTGTGTGGGGTGGGTGGATGTAGCTTGTCTGTAAGGACTCTTCTGTTTTAAGTAAAGATTACTGTCACCTTAAGAACAGTAACAATCCAACAATCTCACTGCACAATGTTTTTTTTTTTTTTTTCTCTTTGGAACATGAAATTGTTTACAGATTTTAGGAGTTAGTCACGCAATGAGCACTTTCTTGACAAAGGCTGGAGTGCTGAGAGGCTTGGACAGTGGAAACTCTGTGAATCATGGCTTTACCATATCCTTACTGTATGCTTCCTATACTAGAATGCCACTGGTTGAACAGATATTCACTAAAGAATAAGCACCTGTAAGGTTGAAATCTGGCTCTTGGTGAGCACTCGATGAAATAATTTTTCCCCCGCTGTTGGAGAGAAATTTAAAAAATGTATATTTTCATAGACCTTAAAGCACAACTGAACTTTGGGTTGTGTAGTTACCTGGCCATGATATGAGTCCAAATGCTGTGGCGAAATATGTTTCTTAGTTGCTCTGTGCTCCCCTGGGATGATAATCCAGAATAGGGTATCTGTCGCTCTCCATTCACCTCTATAGGAGGACTGGTTATTGTTTGTATTGACAGAATTCGCTTCGTTCACGTTCGCATACGTGCTAGAAGTGGCATTTTAGCTGCCCTATAGAAGTAAATGGAGAGTGACAAATACCCTATTCTGGATTATCACCCCAGGGGAGCACAGAGCAACTAACGAACATATTTCGCCACCATTTGGACTCATATCATGGCCAGGTAACTACACAACAGTTGTGCTTTAAAAGGTTTTTGGCTGCTAAGTCAGCTTTACACTATTCCATGACTCCTGTACTGTACTGGGAGGAGTGACTCTGTACTCCTGTACTGTACTGGGAGGAGTAACTGTACTCCTGTACTGTACTGGGAGGAGTAACTGTACTCCTGTACTGTACTGGGAGGAGTGACTCTGTACTCCTGTACTGTACTGGGAGGAGTAACTGTACTCCTGTACTGTACTGGGAGGAGTTACTCTGTACTCCTGTACTGCACTGGGAGGAGTAACTCTGTACTCCTGTACTGTACTGGGAGGAGTGACTCTGTACTCCTGTACTGTACTGGGAGGAGTGACTCTGTACTCCTTTACTGCACTGGGAGGAGTGACTCTGTACTCCTTTACTGCACTGGGAGGAGTGACTCTGTACTGTACTGGGAGGAGTAACTCTGTACTCCTGTACTGTACTGGGAGGAGTGACTGTACTCCTGTACTGTACTGGGAGGAGTGACTCTGTACTCCTGTATTGCACTGGGAGGAGTGACTCTGTACTCCTGTACTGCACTGGGAGGAGTGACTCTGTACTCCTGTACTGTACTGGGAGGAGTGACTCTGCACTCCTGTACTGTACTGGGAGGAGTGACTCTGTACTCCTGTACTGCACTGGGAGGAGTGACTCTGTACTCCTGTACTGCACTGGGAGGAGTGACTGTACTCCTGTACTGCACTGGGAGGAGTAACTCTGCACTCCTGTACTGTACTGGGAGGAGTGACTCTGCACTCCTGTACTGTACTGGGAGGAGTGACTCTGTACTCCTGTACTGTACTGGGAGGAGTGACTGTACTCCTGTACTGTACTGGGAGGAGTAACTCTGTACTCCTGTACTGCACTGGGAGGAGTGACTCTGCACTCCTGTACTGTACTGGGAGGAGTGACTCTGTACTCCTGTACTGTACTGGGAGGAGTGACTGTACTCCTGTACTGTACTGGGAGGAGTGACTCTGCACTCCTGTACTGTACTGGGAGGAGTGACTGTACTCCTGTACTGCACTGGGAGGAGTGACTCTGTACTCCTGTACTGAACTGGGAGGAGTGACTGTACTCCTGTACTGCACTGGGAGGAGTGACTCTGCACTCCTGTACTGCACTGGGAGGAGTGACTCTGCACTCCTGTACTGTACTGGGAGGAGTGACTGTACTCCTGTACTGTACTGGGAGGAGTGACTCTGTACTGTACTGGGGAGGAGTAACTCTGTACTCCTGTACTGTACTGGGAGGAGTGACTCTGCACTCCTGTACTGTACTGGGAGGAGTGACTCTGCACTCCTGTACTGTACTGGGAGGAGTGACTCTGTACTCCTGTACTGTACTGGGAGGAGTGACTCTGCACTCCTGTACTGTACTGGGAGGAGTGACTCTGCACTCCTGTACTGTACTGGGAGGAGTAACTCTGTACTCCTGTACTGCACTGGGAGGAGTGACTCTGCACTCCTGTACTGTACTGGGAGGAGTAACTCTGTACTCCTGTACTGCACTGGGAGGAGTGACTCTGCACTCCTGTACTGCACTGGGAGGAGTAACTCTGTACTCCTGTACTGCACTGGGAGGAGTGACTCTGCACTCCTGTACTGTACTGGGAGGAGTAACTCTGTACTCCTGTACTGCACTGGGAGGAGTGACTCTGCACTCCTGTACTGTACTGGGAGGAGTAACTCTGTACTCCTGTACTGTACTGGGAGGAGTGACTCTGCACTCCTGTACTGTACTGGGAGGAGTAACTCTGCACTCCTGTACTGCACTGGGAGGAGTGACTCTGCACTCCTGTACTGCACTGGGAGGAGTAACTCTGCCCGCCTTTTATATCTTTACTCACTCGTATCTTTGCATTTATGTCTTTGCGCTCATTTCTTTGTCTTTGAAAATATCACTCCGTAGCCTAGCTTCCTTCGTTTTTTTAGTTTTTTTTAAGCAATATCTTTATTGTTTTTTTTAGTTACAAACAATACAAGATCAAGAACAGGTGTGTGAAAGATAACTTCCCTTGTTTCTGCAATTTTGAATTTTGACAGAAATTACACATCCCCCATAGAAGCAAAGGGGGGCCACCATTTTCACACTAGTAAAGTGTGCAACATTTTCTCCTCTCTCTCTTCTTTATCTCTCTCTCTCCTCTCTCTCTCTGTCTCACTCTCTCTCTCTCTCTCTCTCACACACACACACGCACACACACACATATGCTCTGATACAGACTAACGGGTAGGGGGGCATGACAATCAATCTATGGTCATTGAACATGCATTTAACTTTGGTGGGCTGTTGCTGTTGCTGTTGCTGTTGTTGTTTGAAATTAATAAGGACACATTTTAAAAAGCTGTGGTTATCAGCTCAATATAACAAATGCAGGGCATTTGTCCCTCCTCCTCCCATTCTCTCTCATTTCATCACTCTTTTCCTCCATCTCCTCTCTCTCTCTCTCTCTCTATATATATATATATATATATATATATATACATATTAATTTTTTTTGACCAAACGTCCCCTCCTGACTACTGTAACAAGGTATGATGTATTGAGCCTTAGCTGTTGCCATGGAGACCACAGTCCCCTGTTACTTGTCATTAGAGCACAAACTAGCGCTGGCATCTAATGTCATTCCAGTTGAGAGAGAGAGAGAGAGAGAGAGAGAGAGACAGAGAGGATCTCTGTAAATAGAAATAGATTGTTTTGTAGATTTGTATTTTATTATATTTTGATTTTATTCTGTTCTGTTTTGGGTTTCTCATTAATCAGTGTTCTGGGTGTGTGGGCGTCTGTATGAGTGTGTGTGTGTGTGTGTGTGTGTGTGCGTACGTATGTGTGTGTGTGTGTGTGTGTGTGTGTGTGGGCGTCTGTATGAGTGTGTGTGTGTGTGTGTGTGTGTGTGTGTGTGTGCGCGCGCGTCCGTGTGTGTGTGTGTGTGTGTGTGCGTGTGTGTGTGAGAATGGGTGTACTGTAATAAGTGGCCACTAGGAAAACATTCCTTTGTTTGAAGGTACATTTTAAAGGACAATTTATAATGCGTCAAACTATATAAATGATACTACTGGTGAATAACATGCAAAATGTGGACAGGAAGCAGATGAGTCTTTTTAATTGTGCCATTGTAAGTTTATTTTTTTAATAGATTTTACTAGAGAGGTAGACTTCCAGAGGAAAGGAACTTCTTAACTTCCTTTTTCTCTGTCTCTTTCTTTTATCTTTCACCCCCTTCTCTCCCCCTCTCCCTCTCTTTCTCTCTCTCTCTCTCTCTGACCTCAGCTGACGTGCTGTGTTCGGACGCCCAGTCAGGCTGAAGATGTGGTCAGCCTCTCCCTCTCTGTGGAAGAAATTAGCGAGCGATTAAGATGAGCAATGAGTTGTCATAACAGCGTTGAGATGGCCGTAAACGTTGGGGTGTCGGGGGAAACCTCGCAGGCAGGTCATCAAACACACGGCGCAAAGCAGACAGCGGGAAGGCGAGGCGAGGCGGGGCGGGGCGGGGGGCGCTTCTGGAATTTTCCGCAGGTGCGCTCCCTCTGGAATTCCCTTCACCCCCCTGTCATCGCCCCCCCCCCCCCCCTCCTCCCCCAGTTCCCTATGAAAATGTACCCCCCCCCCCCCCCTTTACTGTCAGTCAATCTGCTCAGAAAGACAACAAATCAAGAGACCTGACAGATACTTTGTGTAAACCGCAGCATCTGGCACACAGGTACTCATCACGGGGAGCCAAAGTTCATCACATGACCCCCTGAAAGCAAAGCTCGAGAAAAAAAAAAGCCTTTCATGCCACGTTAAGATGTATATTTCATTGTTGGTAGTGTGTATGTGACTACACGTGTGTCAGGGTGGACCCAGGCATATGAAACATGTGAATACATATTCATCCCTACGTGCTTGGGTCCTGCCACTGTATGGACGTTTAAAAATGTGCGGTTCCATTGCGTTGTCTTTGTAACAAACAGATTCACAAAAAACAATGTAAACATGTCGTGCGCAAAAAGTGATGGGGTACAGGCCCCATCGCACTGTGATTTTACACGCCACAAATGGTACGTGTTCAAATCTGTGCTTATTTTGGAACAGCATAAGATACGCATTATAAAGCCAGTGTGATCGTGAGACGCGTTACTTGTGACGACAACCTGTGTCGAGTCAGCCAGCCTTTTGTACATAAACCCCCTTGATCTTCATCTGTGGATGTTGATTTTTGCAGATACTTAGTTGCACAAATGTCCCGCTGCGAAACTGGCCAAGACAACCGTTCAATAAATATGCTGTCGAGAGCCGACACAGGTGTCCCAGCAGCCCGGCCCAGATGACAGTTTGATTTGTAGGAGAACTGTTTTGTGTCTGTGGCTTGACTTTCTCTCAGTCACTCCCAACCCCGCCCCCCCGCCCCCCACCCCTTTCCCCCTCTCCCTGTCTATGCCCCCCCCCCCCACCCCCACCCCCCGGCCGCCCCTCCCTGTCCAGCTCAGTGATAAATAATACCATAGTAACAAAAGATGGTGCTCTAAGGGGACGGCACTCTGAGCTGAACCTGGATCTATTCCTCTCTACTGTGGGATATACAGTACGTAGACAGGAGAATTTCACTGCTTGTGTGTGTGTCTGCGTGTGTGTTTGTATGCGCGTGCGTGCGTGCGTGCGTGTGTGCGAGTGACCATTTCCAAGTTTGTGCATTTGTGTGCATGGTGTCGTACACCAAATGAATTACAAAGGGAAAAAAATAATGAAAGGACACAATTACAGTCTTCACAAAGTGCAGGTGCACTCTGGGTAATAGAGAAATACACCAGAGAGGAACATTTGAAGTGAAGACCAAGGGAAAGAGAGCTTTTTGTTTTATCCCCCTTTCTTTCTTTCTCTCTCTCTCTATCTCTCTCTCTCTCTTTTTCTCCCCCTCTCTTTTTCTTCCTCTAGTTTGGAGAACCAAGCAGAGGAACAGCAGGAATCGCAGCTCTGCTCCAACAAAAAGCCATTATTCTGACACATCTGCCTACAAGGCTGACGGGACCGCCACATCTGGATGCAATAAAAGAGAGACACACGGAGAGGAGTACGGCAGGTCTAATGTACTGCATGAGGGGAGGGAGAAGGGGAGAGAGGGAGGGAGTGAGGGGGAGAGAGAAGAGAGGGAGAGAGAGGGGGGAAGAGGAAGAAAGGAGAGATGAAGGGAGAGAGAGAGGGAGGGGGAAGAGGAAGAAAGGAGAGAGAGAGGGAGGGGGAAGAGCAAGAAAGGAGAGAGAGAGAGGGAGAGGGAAGAGGAAGAAAGGAGAGAGGGGGGAGAGGGAAGAGGAAGAAAGGAGAGAGAGAGAGGGAGGGGGAAGAGGAAGAAAGGAGAGAGAGAGAGGGAGGGGGAAGAGGAAGAAAGGAGAGAGAGAGAGGGAGGGGGAAGAGGAAGAAAGGAGAGAAGGGAGAGAGAGAGAGAGAGAGGGAGAGAGGGAGAGGAGAGAGAGAGAGAGAGAGAGAGAGAGAGAGAGGGAGAGGGAGAGGGAGGACACAGTGTGTTTTCACCTGCAGTGTGCATTTGTGGGGCTGCAGACTGGTGCTTGATTAGAACTGAGAGTAAAAGAGAAGCATATAAAAGCCCCTGCCCAAAACCTGCTGTCCCGTCCTGTCACCTCTCTGATCACTTCTTCACCACTGTACTAGCAGTAGCAGTAGCAGCAGCAACAGTAGTCGTAGTAGTAGTAGCAGCAGCAGTAGCAGTAGCAGGAACAGCAGTAGCAGCAGTAGCAGTAGCAGCAGCAACAGTAGTAGCAGTAGCGGTAGCAGCAGCAACAGTAGTAGTAGCACCAGTAGTAGCAGTAGCAGCAGCAACAGTAGTAGTAGTAGCAGTAGCAGTAGCAGTAGCAGCAGCAGTAGTAGTA
>CM056387.1:37594713-37639823 GCA_029718625.1 Synaphobranchus kaupii
TTGGCCTGTGTTAGAGATGTGCTTGCTGAGTGCAGGGTTACCGCCATGTAGAGTCTGGTCTAGAACCCGCAACCCTCGATCCTAAACCCCGCTGAAAACCTGTTTCCCTTTTATGAGTCCAAAACGCAGCATCGCTTTACCAATGATAAGTACAAACTGAAATTTAACGGGACACCCCCCCCCCCCCCCCCCCCACCCACCCAGTTATCATAGGTGGTCCCGGCCGGGTTTGCATTCAGGAGCTGTGGTGAGGAAGGAGATTTTGGGCTTTGGGGGAAGGAAGAGCCTGCCCCACCACAGAACATTTGAGAAAGAGCAGGCCGTCTCCCTGACAGCCCCAAATAAAAGGCGGCAGGCCAATGGAAACCTACCAGAACCCCCCAGATCCTTACTTAACTCTTACTTTTTTCATCCTGCGGTTGTGTTGGCAGATAAAAGCTCTGGTTGTACTCCAGTGTCTCTGCGAGATTAAAGCCAATCTCGTTTCTCTCTGCATCGCGTCCTAACGCAGAGAGACTCGTACAATAGCAGTGTTGACCTGACTGGGGCCTGAGAGCTAGGCGGGCTGACCGGGGCTCTGGGACACTAATGCGTCCCTCACTTTGGACTGCACTTCCAGGAAGTGAAGCGCAGAAGGGTAGGAAGTGGACAGGGCCGATGTGTACCTCAGGGACACAGATTCGTACACTGAAGTGCAAAAATACATACCATGTTTCATTCAGATTTTTATTTTTCATGACTTTTCATAAATGAAAAAATAAACATGCATTATGATCAGTATATTTCACATCTCGGAAATCAGTATCCATATTATCTGAAAAATAGAAAACTGCATAACATTTGAGTCAATGTATTCCAGTATCTTTGTGATGTACAATCTGTGCACTTACTTGTATGAGGATACAATGTATGCTTTATTTAAGTGCACCTTGTTATCCAGTATCTGGTAAATGGCAAACCCTCAACGTTGAACAAACTGTTGTACCTTTATAGTGATTCTGTTGCATTAATGTACAAGCACTGTGTGAGTATTTGGTATGTGCTAGAAAATGGTCTAAATTGTGTTCACTTTGAGGTTGGATTGCTCAGGCCCCTTACACTGTAAAGCTACTGTGTGTGTGTGTGTGTGTGTGTGTGTGTGTGTGTGTGTGTGTGTGTGTGTTGTGTGTTGTGTGTTGTGTGTGTGTGTGTGTGTGTGTGTGTGTGTGTGTGTGTGTTGTGTGTTGTGTGTGAGTGTGAGTGTGAGTGTGAGTGTGAGTGTGAGTGTGAGTGTGAGTGTGAGTGTGTGTGTGTGTGTGTGTGTGTGTGTGTTGTGTGTTGTGTGTTGTGTGTTGTGTGTTGTGTGTGAGTGTGAGTGTGAGTGTGAGTGTGAGTGTGAGTGTGAGTGTGTGTGTGTGTGTGTGTGTGTGTGTGTGTGTGAGTGTGTGAGTGTGTGAGTGTGTGAGTGTGTGAGTGTGTGAGTGTGTGTGTGTGTGTGTGTGTTGTGTGTTGTGTGTGAGTGTGTGAGTGTGTGTTGTGTGAGAGAGATTAAAATGTTGCACAATAACACAATAGTGGTGCCCCCCCCCCAACAAAGGCACTCCTGGAAAAAACTGTTCTGTTACTGAGTGGCCTTCAGTAATAACACACACTCTTTACATTCTGCCACACTTCAGCGAAAAGGGATATAAAGAATAGACCTCATTGTTGCCTCTTCTGTGTGTACAGGACACTTTGACCCTCCCGCGTCACCTTCGTCACAGTTTTCATACGCACTTTACCTTCGGATGTCTCCTCTGCTTTCCGTTTTTTTTTTTTCTTTTCAAATTCTTCAGGGTAATGAGGGCTATGCCAGTGGTGTTGAAGAGGCAGGTCTGCTGGGCTTTTGCGTGAGAGACTGTGCCTTTTGGACGATGTGCTAATTAACTTTAGTTTCTCGTCGCGTTGCGAGCGCCCTTGTTTTTCGCGGCCTGGCCGAACGCTATTAATTGAATTGAGGCTCGACTCTGGCGCGTGACCCCGGCCCTGACGCTAATTAAGCTCCTAACATCTGGCAGGAATGTGAGGAGACGGTAATTACGCACGCAAACGCGCCTTGACCCAACGGCCGTTTTTGTTTTGTTTGTTAGTGCCGCTTTGCAGCGCTGCTCGTTGCGGGCGAGATTTGATTTTGTTGGTTTGTTTGTTTCCGTGACGATTCAGTTAATCAGGTTCGCTCTTGTTCTTTGTCTCTTCTTCCTGTGTGTTTTTCTATAAAAAAAAGATTGCGGCTTCAAGAACCAAGGAGGAGTATTGGCACTTATGTTTTTTTTTCATTGACCTTTTGTTGAGGGGAAAAAAAATAACCCAATGTACAGTATATGCAACAGGAACAGCATTGTAGGCTTTCTGTGTTCCGGGTTAGCTCACTGTGGCGGAGAGTAGCTCTGTGCCAGGTCTCACGTCTCCCGTTTCCCTCTCTGATTGGCTCCCTCGTGACGGACAGCCCGGCAGAGGTGAGGACCCTGCCTTCATTGAACATTCTGACACCTTTAATCTGAGAACACAGTAATTAAGGTCCGTGAGCTCAGAGGGCGCCAATTAAAGCCGATCGCTGCCTTCGCCTCGTAAGAAAAATGGAGCACTTAGGCTGGAGAAACCCAGGTCTTTTTATGTCCGCCGTTTTTATGCCTCGTCTCAGGAATTATCAAACCCGTCAGCATGGATTCCGTTTAATGCGAGGACTGCAAAAGGTCCGTTTAAGTTCACATGTTTTTTCTTTATTTCTTTTCCTTTGAGTGACATGGTCAGGCAGCCTCATGATTAAACGGGAGTATTTCACACGCTCACATGGATATTTGCAGTTCAGGGTACTGGGTGCAAAGTGCTTTTTCTAGAACGTACGAGAACAACATTGAGCTGGCTAATGTATAGTAGGCCCGTTTGTCAGTAATGTTTGAATTCTTATTTTAAAAACAAGGAGTACATGTACAAGTATTGTAGTGGTCGGATGTGAAATACAACTAATATTTGTACAGGTGTGTTTTTTTAATAATGCATTTTCCCCCTTCTCCCCAATTTAGAAAGTAAAAGTACACAATGTTTCTCCTGAAAATTTTCCTATTCAACTCTATGGAAAAATAAGTCGGGAAGAAACCCTTCAAGTTATCCATCTATATCTACTGTATTTCTGGCAGCAGCGTGATGGTTGTGACTTGTTTGATATGTCAGACCCTTGATGACTTAGAGCCATTTAGCCAACCATGTGTTCCATACTATTCCAGTGTAATTTACAGCTAAATCTAGTCTCACCCCCCAATTCCCATAGAGATCCATTAAAATGCAGAGAGGTTATAGTATCGCTTGTAGGAGTACCAGAAAGTAAGATATCAAGAGTCTTTTGATATTGTTGGGTCACAGACATCAGGAAGTCATGGCATACAAAGGATATGCAACCAAATATTAAAAATGTTTACTTTATTCTACATTATGTTAAACTGTCCAATATTTTTTGATGTCCAAAAATGGGGGGACTATGTACAAAAGGTTCTATAATTCCTAAACGGTTCATCCGATATGGATGAAAATACCCTCAAATTAAAGCTGACATTCTGCAATTCAACCTCATTGTCATTGAATCCTTTCAAACTCAAAATGCTAGAGTACAGAACCAAAATAACAACGAGATAATCAATGTTATTCACTTCACCTGTCAGTGGTTTTAATGTTGTGGTTTTTATATATATAATATATATATATATATATATATATAGGCATATTCACATAACTGGTTATGCAAGTCCATGCTGTACTGGTACCCGTGCTGAGACCGTGCTGTAGTTGAGACATACATAATTTAGAAAAATTATAAATTTAACATTGGGGATTTTCTGGGGGAAAATGGGGAAATGTTTGCTTGTGAGTCATTGCTGAGATTTTGCTTTGGCCCACTAAGCTAAGATGGAGTTGCACTTTAATTGCTTTAAGTAATTTAATTGAGATAACGTTAAACAGTCCATCTTGGCTTGTTTCGCCATGTTAGAGTCAATAAGATGTTAACATTCCTAGTAGCACTCTTTTTTCCACCCATTCTTCTCTTTCTTTTCACTGTTAACCTTGAGAACACGGATGTATTTGCTCGTTACTGGAGCGATGATGTGGCTCCTTTATACCCAAGGCAAACACTCATTCTCAGGGCCAACCATGGGAGAGTGAGGCTGTGAGGTGTCTGTTCTGTAATGTAGCGGAGCGCAGTGCTAACGTCGGTTCAGTTTGTGGGTTCTGCGGGGTTATCCGTGGGTTCTGCGGGGTTATCCGTGGGTTCTGCGGGGTTATTCATGCGTTCTGGGTTCTAGGGGCCGTGCAGGACTCTGTTCCTGTGGAACACGCCGGAGCACAGAAGAGACGTTATGAGAGAATGGAAAAGAAGAGAAGGCGATATAGGGTGGAATGGCTGCCATTAATGGCTGAGCTGTGAATGGAAGTAGGCTGCCAGAATCACACAGCTGACAGCTGGGGATGTGTGTGTGGGGTGGAGGTGTGTGTGTGTGTGTGTGTGTGTGTGTCTGTCTGTGGGGTGGGGTTTGGTAAATTGGTTGATACTGCTATGTTTGTGAAGTTTTGGGTGGGGGGGGGGGGGGGGTGTTCAGTTTTAGGTTTACTTCAATGGAGAAACCTGCAGTCAGGATCCTCCAGTGCTTGGATAACTTGCTTGTGTGGTGTCACGCAACGTGTGTGCGTGCGTGCGTGCGTGTGTGCTTACATGCGTATGGTTTGCCTATTGTGTGTGTCTGTGTGTGTATAGATTTGTGTGTGTGTGTGTGTTTAGATGTGTGTGTGTGTGTGTGCGCGTATGTGCGTGTGTGTGTTTAGGTGTGTGTGTGTGTGTGTGTGTTTAGATGTGTGTGTGTGTGTGTGTGTGTGTGTGTGTGTGTATAGATTTGTGCGTGTGTGTGTGTGTGTGTGTGTGTGTGTGTGTGTGTGTGTGTGTGTAAGCAGCAGTAAGCTCCTGCTCTGTTTAAGGCCCTGCAGTCCTCCCTACAGGTGTCAGAATCTGCTGTCATGTCAGTCATTGTCGCCAACAGGCTGCCATTGGTCATCATGGCTTCCACTGCGGGAAGTCCCGCCCACAGGAGGCCCCCATATGCTGACTCTCAGAGCTCAGTATCCTCTTACCTGCTCTCCCAGATGGGACCGACCCTGTTACTGTACGGGGGGGCTTTTTTTTTCACCTGGGGCTACGCCCAAACCTCTTTTAGCAGTGTACACCTGTGCTTCCTTTACTGGAGTTAACCTGAGCCTCGTTTACCAGTGCACACCTGCATCCCCTCTATGCAGGCGAACCTGGGAATAGAACTCTTAATTCTGTTATCAATAATAAAATACCAAGCCGTGCCGTACAGATTTCACCTGATGAAATGGCTTTCTAGGTACTCATAGCTTGCTTACCTGTGTGCTGGAGTTAAATTGGGCCTAGTGTTTATAGAGAGCTGAGAGGTCTGTTCCCTCATGCCTCATAGAGAGAGAGCTGTGGAGCTGAAGGAGACTAGCCTTCATGCTTAAGAGAGAGAGGCAATACTGGAGTCACCA
Organism: Synaphobranchus kaupii; assembly: GCA_029718625.1. Taxonomy (NCBI): domain Eukaryota; kingdom Metazoa; phylum Chordata; class Actinopteri; order Anguilliformes; family Synaphobranchidae; genus Synaphobranchus; species Synaphobranchus kaupii. The sequence continues at coordinate 37,600,261 of CM056387.1, forward strand.
TTAACACTGAGCTATGAGCTCACTGGAGCTGGACACACTCACAGCCACTGGGCCGTGTGCGTGCCTGCGTGCGTGCGTGCGTGCGTGCGTGCGTGCGTGCCTGCCTGCGTGTGTGCGTGTGTGTGTATCCATACAGGGAAATATAATTTACTTATTTATCTTTTTTTAACAGTCATTAAGATAAAAAAAAGATCTTCGTTTTCAAGTCGCACCTAGCCAAGATTGCAGTGAAAACAACATTTGCATAAAAATGCATCTTTATAAGATGAATGTGAAGTTGTATGTGTGTAAGCTGGAAAAGATGCTCTGATATGCAAATTAATAATAATAATAATAATAATAATAATGCCAGGGGTATATAGCTGATGGCTTGGGGGCCAAATGTGGCCCTTCATAGATATACTCTTTGATCTACGAGAAAGGTACTGTCCAAAACTCTGGCTATATCTGGATATAATGTTTTGAGAACGGCTCTGCTTTATGCTATGAGTACAATAGATGTTATTTCCACATTATTTTACGAGTAAGGTGTGGAGAGATATTTGGCCGTAATGTGGCATTTTTAACAGAATGTGGCCCCTGTAGGAGATAGTGGAGGGACGCTGCTGATTCCCCCCTGAGGAGCCCACAGGGGCCATCTTACTCCTGCAGACCCTCACAGCTAGCCTCCGATCCTGAGCGAGCGGCGCTAATGTAATCCGGACTGCAGGGACTCTTCACATTTTGTTTTGTTTTTTTTGCGTGTTCCCAACAGGAAGCTCGTCTCGTCAACACCCCCCCCCCCCCCCCCCCCCCCCCCAAACCTGGCCTCGGCAGCAGCAGCAGCCCTCTTTTGAAAATGTAACGAAGGTGATGAGGCAGGTTTATGCATGCGAGCCGCACGGCGTGGTGTAATGGACAGGGCTTTTTATCGCCTGGCGCATGCTAATCCCAGAACCGCGGCCGTATAACACCTGCAGAGAGAGTGCGTGGGAGCGGTGGGCCTCACCAACCCAGCGCCCATTACACGCCATCAAACGCATTACTGCACACACTGGCTGCCTGGGTATGCCAACCCAGCGCCCATTACACGCCATCAAACGCATTACTGCACACACTGGCTTCCTGGGTGTGCGTCTGCATACGCACACACTCGACCACGCACACACACTCACACACTCGCGCGTACACGCACACATACACACACTCACACACTGGGGCGCACACATGCACACACACACACACACACTCACACACTGGCGCACACACTCACACACGTGCGCACACACTCTCACATACACTCACACACTGGTGCGCACACTCACACATACACACACACACACTGGGGCGCACACTCACACATACACACACTCACACACTGGCGCGCACACTCACACATACACACACTGGCGCGCACACTCACATGCACACACTCGCGCACACTCACACATACACACACTGGCGCGCACACTCACATGCACACACTCGCGCGCACACTCACACATGCACACACTCACGCGCACACTCACACATGCACACTCAAGTATGTATACACATGCTTCCACCGAGTGACACATGCACACACATGCAGACCCAAATGCAGTACACACACAAATATATACTCGCATACATACATGCACATACATGTGCACATTGTTGGCTTATGCATGCACGCAGGTTGTGTTTGGAGCTTGTTGGCTTATGCATGCACGCAGGTTGTGTTTGGAGCTTGTTGGCTTATGCATGCACGCAGGTTGTGTTTGGAGCTTGTTGGCTTATGCATGCACGCAGGTTGTGTTTGGAGCTTGTTGGCTTATGCATGCACGCAGGTTGTGTTTGAGCTTGTTGGCTTATGCATGCACGCAGGTTGTGTTTGGAGCTTGTTGGCTTATGCATGCACGCAGGTTGTGTTTGGAGCTTGTTGGCTTATGCATGCATGCAGGTTGTGTTTGAGCTTGTTGGCTTATGCATGCACGCAGGTTGTGTTTGAGCTTGCTGGCTTATGCATGCACGCAGGTTGTGTTTGAGCTTGTTGGCTTATGCATGCACGCAGGTTGTGTTTGAGCTTGTTGGCTTATGCATGCACGCAGGTTATGTTTGAGCTTGTTGGCTTATGCATGCACGCAGGTTGTGTTTGGAGCTTGTTGGCTTATGCATGCATGCAGGTTGTGTTTGGAGCTTGTTGGCTTATGCATGCACGCAGGTTGTGTTTGAGCTTGTTGGCTTATGCATGCACGCAGGTTGTGTTTGAGCTTGTTGGCTTATGCATGCACGCAGGTTGTGTTTGGAGCTTGTTGGCTTATGCATGCACGCAGGTTGTGTTTGGAGCTTGTTGGCTTATGCATGCACGCAGGTTGTGTTTGAGCTTGTTGGCTTATGCATGCACGCAGGTTATGTTTGAGCTTGTTGGCTTATGCATGCACACAGGTTATGTTTGAGCTTGTTGGCTTATGCATGCACGCAGGTTATGTTTGAGCTTGTTGGCTTATGCATGCACGCAGGTTGTGTTTGAGCTTGTTGGCTTATGCATGCACGCAGGTTGTGTTTGAGCTTGCTGGCTTATGCATGCACGCAGGTTGTGTTTGAGCTTGCTGGCTTATGCATGCACGCAGGTTGTGTTTGATCTTGTTGGCTTATGCATGCACGCAGGTTGTGTTTTTGAGCTTGTTGGCTTATGCATGCACGCAGGTTGTGTTTGAGCTTGCTGGCTTATGCATGCACGCAGGTTGTGTTTGAGCTTGTTGGCTTATGCATGCACGCAGGTTATGTTTGAGCTTGTTGGCTTATGCATGCACGCAGGTTGTGTTTGGAGCACTATTCTGTATATTATAGATAATTAGTGACACTGATTTATAAATAATTATTTGAAATACCTTAACCCTATAGACACCAGGTAAAACTTATTGCATGTTTTGGGTAGTAATAGAAATATTGAGGGATCTACAGGAATGTTTTCAGATTTTATCAGTTTTTATAAGAGTTAAAGTATCTCAATGAGAACAGATTTCTTAAATTTCACCTTGGAACTTCTTTAAAATATTTTGATTATTTTGTTACATCCTTGATGTATACAGGTATTCTATTTCTAATAGTTTTTAATATAAATCATATAAAAACAGTAAATGCAAGAGGCTCAATGTCAAGTGTGTGTTTATAAAGTCTTCATGAAGCATTTATAACGCCTTCATTAACACGGGGGTAGTTTTAATAAGTCCTTCACAGCACATGGGCCGGAATGTCACTCGAGGTTGACGCTAAGGCCAGTGACCTTTTACGTTATGTTTTGTCATCCTTCATAAAGCACTGAATTTCCTTATGAATGCTCATATATACTTATAAGAGACTTTACAAGAAGTCTGTTAGAAATGCATACTATATGTCAGAGTGTGACCAAGGCCAGTGTGGCATTGCACAAGAGATACCACGCAAACGTTTTCGTCTTTTTTTTGGTTTTGTTATATTTTAGGGTATTCAGCTTTACTGGACAGCACAGTGTAGAGAGACAGGAAGAATGAGGAGCGAGAGTGAGAGAGACAATCGACAAAGGCCCAGATTTGAAACCGCTGACGTGGCGGCTTGCAATGAGCATGCGGACGGTGCTCTTCCAGGCTACGTCACCGTGACACCCTCTCGTCTCTTTTTTAATACACAGTGTGCCATATTAGCCCAGTTCTTTTGTGGTTTAGCAACTGGCTGTTGTTTTCATACATTCATCTAAGGCGCTCACGTGTTCAACCATCTCGGAACACGAGCGTGCTCACATGATCTCATCAGCTGTGTCCTCTTAGCCTCTCCTAGCCGGTTTTTAATGTAATTTCCGGAGCATCGTGGAAATGCAACCCATTCATATTCAGTTTTTTTTTATTGAATATGTTGCTTGGGGCAGCACCCCTAATGTGCAGTGGATATAGATGTTTAGCATCAAATTAACACAAGAGTGGCATTAGGGACACGAGACTGCTGTTTTTTTTTTTTGTTGTAGTTTTTATAGTAACTGTAGTTCTGAGTGTCGTCATGGCAGAAGAGCAGATATGAGCAGGGAGCCATTTTAGGTGCGGAATCTTCCGCCTCCCTCCTGACCGCATTAAGAGCCCCGTGGCCGTGCGAGCCGGCGGGTAATTCCGCGCCCCTTGCCTTTCGCGTCTCGCGGTCCCCCCGCCATTAGATAGCGCCGCGGCTCGTGATGTACGAACCGCGGCAAGGAAAAAGGCGGGCTCATGGTTATTCATGACTTTACGAAGCGGCGCGGCTCAGCCGGTCTCCCCAGATTTCCTTTTAAGGAAGGGAGCCCGGCGTGATGGAGCGGAGGAGCGGAGGAGCAGAGGGGAGACTCTCCCCGCCCACCCGCCCCCCCCGCCCGCCGCAGTCCACATCACAGCACATCGCCTGCCTTTTTCTTTTTTCTTTTTTCTTTTCTTTTCTTCCTGCGCTCAGCCTTTTGATTTCTCCTCCGCTATTATTTCTGACGGAGGTAATTTCTTTGACCTCTAAAAGTCACATTCTCATTTCCTCTCATCAAAAAAATTAATAAATAAAAAATCCTGGGGTCTTCACCTTTTTCACGATTGTTCTCTTAATGTATTAAAATGACACCATTTGCCAGAGTGATTTCTCTGTATCCGGGTTGAATGGGAGGGGGTCCAAATCCTGATAGCGAGCTATCTGTCAGCCAAAGGTTATGCACAACACATACGGCACTCCCCACCCCCCAAAAAAACATCTCTTAAAAACACCCGCGTGAAGAGGGGCGGTGTCCCCTAGATGGTCCGAAAAAAATAGGGTGCTGTAAGGACATAAACAAACACGTCAAATAAAATTAATTTAAAAATCTCCACATTTGTTAGAAAAAAAAAAAGCATTGGACCCACCGTGTGATGGAGGCCTGCATCACCTGTATACTAAAGGGCTTTTACCCAGCCGTACACAGCCCCTAGTGCCAGATCACCTGTATACTAAAGGGCTTTTTACCCAGCCGTACACAGCCCCTAGTGGCCAGATCACCTGTATACTAAAGGGCTTTTACCCAGCCGTACACAGCCCCTAGTGCCAGATCACCTGTATACTAAAGGGCTTTTACCCAGCCGTACACAGCCCCTAGTGCCAGATCACCTGTATACTAAAGGGCATTTACCCAGCCGTACACAGCCCTGAGTGCCAGGTCACCTGTATACTAAAGGGCTTTTACCCAGCCGTGCACAGCCCCGAGTGCCAGGTCACCTGTATACTAAAGGGCTTTTACCCAGCCGTGCACAGCCCCTAGTGCCAGATCACCTGTACACTAAAGGGCATTTACCCAGCCATACACAGCCCTGAGTGCCAGATCACCTGTACACTAAAGGGCATTTACCCAGCCGTACACAGCCCCTAGTGTCAGATCACCTGTATACTAAAGGGCATTTACCCAGCCGTACACAGCCCTGAGTGCCAGGTCACCTGTATACTAAAGGGCTTTTACCCAGCCGTGCACAGCCCCGAGTGCCAGGTCACCTGTATACTAAAGGGCTTTTACCCAGCCGTACACAGCCCTGAGTGCCAGATCACCTGTACACTAAAGGGCTTTTACCCAGCCGTACACAGCCCCTAGTGCCAGATCACCTGTACACTAAAGGGCTTTTACCCAGCCGTGCACAGCCCCTAGTGCCAGATCACCTGTACACTAAAGGGCATTTACCCAGCCGTACACAGCCCTGAGTGCCAGATCACCTGTATACTAAAGGGCTTTTACCCAGCCGTGCACAGCCCCTAGTGCCAGGTCACCTGTATACTAAAGGGCTTTTACCCAGCCGTGCACAGCCCCGAGTGCCAGGTCACCTGTATACTAAAGGGCTTTTACCCAGCCGTACACAGCCCCTAGTGCCAGATCACCTGTATACTAAAGGGCATTTACCCAGCCGTACACAGCCCCTAGTACCAGGTCACCTGTACACTAAAGGGCATTTACCCAGCCATACACAGCCCTGAGTGCCAGATCACCTGTACACTAAAGGGCATTTACCCAGCCGTACACAGCCCCTAGTGCCAGATCACCTGTACACTAAAGGGCTTTTACCCAGCCGTGCACAGCCCCGAGTGCCAGGTCACCTGTATACTAAAGGGCTTTTACCCAGCCGTGCACAGCCCCTAGTGCCAGATCACCTGTACACTAAAGGGCTTTTACCCAGCCGTGCACAGCCCCGAGTGCCAGGTCACCTGTATACTAAAGGGCTTTTACCCAAGCCGTGCACAGCCCCTAGTGCCAGGTCACCTGTATACTAAAGGGCTTTTTTACCCAGCTGTGCACAGCCCCGAGTGCCAGGTCACCTGTATACTAAAGGGCTTTTACCCAGCCATACACAGCCCCTAGTGCCAGATCACCTGTATACTAAAGGGCTTTTACCCAGCCGTACACAGCCCCGAGTGCCAGATCACCTGTACACTAAAGGGCTTTTACCCAGCCGTACACAGCCCCGAGTGTCAGATCACCTGTACAGGCCTTGGCACCAGGGTGCATTCTCCAAAACCCCGCCCGCTTTTGCAGCATCGCCCAATCACATTGAGTCTCTCTGGCTTAGCGGAGGAGTAATGGGTACAGGCATCAGCGCTCTGCTGTTCTCTGCGTACTGCTGGCGAACCGAAAATCAGCAACAACAGTCATCGTAATTCAAAAATAGCCGCTCCCTATTTGTCTTGTAAACGACTTTTTAATGATAATCAGGTCAGAGTCATCTATCATAGGAGCGCAGGCCTGCCTGAGTCTGTGATAGAAGCTCCTCCTATGAGTAAATGGTGTCTATTTATTACCACCCAACAGCAGTCTGCACACATCATTATGCATCTTACAACCAGTTGTGCGGGACACCTGCTTATGAGTGTGTGTCTGTGTTTATGTATGCGAGATGGAGGCCAGTAGGCCTGTGTGTGTGTAAGATTCTGGTCTGTCCTTCTGTGTGTGTGTGTGTGTCTGTCTGTCTGTCTGCGTGTGTACGTGTGTGTGTGTGTGTGTGTGTGTGTGTGTGTGCGTTTGCATGTGTGTTTGCGTGTGTGTGTTTATGTATGTGAGATGGAGGCCAGTAGGCCTGCGTGTGTGTAAGATTCTGTCTGTCCTTCTGTGTGCGTGTGCGTGTGTGTTCGCATGTGTGTTTGCGTGTGTGTGTTTATGTATGCGAGATGTAGGCCTGTGTGTGTAAGATTCTGTCTGTCCTTCTGTGTGTGTGTGTGTGTGTGTCTGTCTATCTGCGTGTGTGTGTGTGTGTGCGTGAACGTGTGTGTGTGTGTGTGTTTGCATGTGTGTTTGCGTGTGTGTGTGTGTTTATGTATGTGAGATGGAGGCCGTGTGTGTGTGTGTGTGTGTGTGGCTGTCTGTTTTTTCTGTGTGTGTTTGTCTGTTTGAGAATGCGTATGTGTGTTTGCATGTGTGTGTGCGTGCGTGTGAGAGAGAGTGTGTTTGCTGACAACCTGTCTCCACAGTGGAAATACAGCTTGTTTGCTCATGCTTTAATGAATGAATGAACGGCTGGTTGATTGAATGAGTGAATGGAATGGCTAAATGGCCCCTATTGTGCCTCCCTCCAAGCCTCGCGAGCGGCACAGGGAAGCCGGTGACACAAAAGGGAAACGCCACTACTCGCCGAGAATGACAATTTCCTGCCGTTTGTTTTGTGCCGCGGCGCTCGTACCGCACAGCGTGTCCTCACGGCCCATTAAAAGCAGCGCCCCCCCCCCACCCCCCTGAGGATTTTTGATCTCATTAATAGCCACCCTCTCTTTCGGAGGGAAAATGAAGCGCGTCGGGCACGAGAGGAGAGAAAGCCGTCCCTTTGTACTTTTAACACAAGTTAAGTTTGTACCGCGACTCGCTGCGTGTGCAAGATAAAGGCAAATTAAGTTAAGCGCTGGGACAAGCAGCGGCACCGGCGTCCGCCCGCCCGCCCAATCCCGCCTCAGCGGGGAACCGGAGGCGCAGCCACGCCGCCGCCGCCCGCCGCCGCCGTCGTTTTAAACGGATGCGATAAACGATGCAAATTCGCCCACCGCCGCCAAATGCCGGCCTTTATACAGAGTGATTGTTGTGCTGTCAGCCGCCATTTGCATGAGAATGGGGAGCTCTAATTGGCCGCCCTGGCCCCGGTGGCTTCCGAAACGGGATCAAGGAGCAACACAAGACTCAATTCAATCGTGGAGAATTTTCCGCATCTTTCCGGACGCTATGCCGGGGTCTTTTTGGATGTGGGATCATTTTCAGCCTCCCTTCGCCCCCTGTGGACCCCCCTCAGAAAGAGCACTCTACCCTGCTGCTCTCCACAACCGCCACCGTGATTAAACGTTTAACATATACTTTGTCTTTACAGTCTTGCATTAAAACCCAAAAGGAGTCGGCCTGGTGGGGGTGGGGTGGGGGTGGGGTGGGTGTAGGGCTGTGAGCGTGCTGCTGTAGGGAGCCCCCCCTGTCCCCCCCCCCCCCCCCCACCTTTCTTTAATAATAAATGATGGATGTTTCAAATTAGAAAACAGTGCTGAGAAAATCCAATTTGGTCCCAAGCTTTGGAGGCAGAATAAGAAATAGATAAATAAATAAATAAATAAATAAAAAATAATAAAGAAGAATTGTGTATTAAGGGCTTTTGTTTTAATATGTGCACTGGGGATCCCGGCGCGTGATTTAATGCCGGTTGCGAAATGGCCGCTATTATGTACTATTAACAAATCAACCCGGTTTCACCCGAAAGTGGATCTTTAGCACTTTAGCGAGCAGTAGGTGGTCTGTCCACTGTGACAACTGATTTATAGTGCACACTTATAATCACATCAGAGGGAAATGAGGGGGAGATGGAATTCGCATGGTGTGGGTGGGGGGCTGGGGCGGCTGGGGTTCTGTACATTTTAATATTTTACTGCTTGGTAATTTACCCTTATTTATCCGTCTCTTTAACCTCTGTTTTTTTAATCTGGGTTTTTTTTTTTTTGTTTGTTAAATTTTTCTTATGTTCCCATCTTCTGAAGTGAAATGAGGTGTATCGCTCGCTGTCTGGTCCTCTCTTTTCCTGCCCCCACCCCCCCATGTCTGTCCTTTCTGCTTCTGTTCGCTTCCTGCTGCCCCCCTCAAAGTTCAGCCCCCCCCCCCAAAAAAAAAAACCCTCATCCCTCATCCCTCTGGTTCCACATCACAATCCTCAGATCATCCTGCCCCGCAGTCTGTCTGTGAATGCTCTAGTAGTCTGTGTTAGCGCTGAATTCTCTAGCCCGTGTTAGCACTGAATGCTCTAGCCTGTGTTAGCGCTGAATGCTCTAGCCCATGTTAGCGCTGAATGCTCTAGTCTGTGTTAGCGCTGAATGCTCTAGCCTGTGTTAGCACTGAATGCTCTAGTCCTGTGTTAGCGCTGAATGCTCTAGCCCGTGTTAGCGCTGAATGCTCTAGCCTGTGTTAGCACTGAATGCTCTAGTCTGTGTTAGCGCTGAATGCTCTAGCCCGTGTTAGCGCTGAATGCTCTAGCCTGTGTTAGCGCTGAATGCTCTAGCCCATGTTAGCGCTGAATGCTCTAGCCCACGGGTGTCAAACTGCGGTCCTGGAGGGCCGCAGTGTCTGCTGGTTTTTGGTGCGTTTCAGCACAAGTGATTAATTTAAGTCAATGATTGGCTAAGAAGTCCACACACCTTGTTCTCAATGCTTTACCTGGGTACTGATTGAAAGGAAACCACAAATACCTGTAGACACTGCGGCCCTCCAGGACTGGAGTTTGACACCCCTGCTCTAGCCCGTGTTAGCACTGAATGCTCTAGCCTGTGTTAGCACTGAATGCTCTAGCCTGTGTTAGCGCTAAATGCTCTAGCCCATGTTAGCACTGAATGCTCTAGTCTGTGTTAGCGCTAAATGCTCTAGCCCGTGTTAGCACTGAATGCTCTAGTCTGTGTTAGCGCTAAATGCTCTAGCCCGTGTTAGCGCTGAATGCTCTAGTCTATGTTAACGCTGAATGCTCTAGCCCGTGTTAGCACTGAATGCTTTAGCCTGTGTTAGCGCTGAATGCTCTAGCCCATGTTAGCGCTGAATGCTCTAGCCCATGTTAGCGCTGAATGCTCTAGTCTGTGTTAGCGCTGAATGCTCTAGTCTATGTTAGCGCTGAATGCTCTAGCCCGTGTTAGCACTGAATGCTCTAGCCTGTGTTAGCGCTGAATGCTCTAGCCCATGTTAGCGCTGAATGCTCTAGTCTGTGTTAGCGCTGAATGCTCTAGTCTGTGTTAGCGCTAAATGCTCTAGTCTGTGTTAGCGCTGAATGCTCTAGCCCGTGTTAGCGCTGAATGCTCTAGCCTGTGTTAGTCTCTATAAGGAGGCCGGCCTGAGCGGTGTTTCTGCCGTGGAGAGCAGGAGGAAGCCTGTTTTTTCACTTTTACCTCAGACTGGGGTATATTCCCCACAGTCACGTCCCTGCGAACCACATTTAAGCAAAGAATGAAAATATATACAAAAAATAAAAGGGAAATGGGAATTTCTGTTTAATGAACTGTTTCCCCAGAGCTTGGACAGGCCAAGAAGATCCATAAAATTAAAGACATAAAAAGCGAACAAAAAAAAAAAAAAGCCTGCAAAAAGCCCACATTTCCTGTCTTGGTTCCTACGACAATTGTGGAAACTCAGGACACGCACACGTTAGACACATTCCATCATTTTCCTAAAATCAACGGAGAGGGGAGGGGGGGCAGGCTGTGTGTGTGGGGGGGGTAGACTTTGCTACTCTCAATGTGCAATAATGGCTCTGATGTCATTTTAACATTTTTAAAAGGGCTATTTTTTCTTTTTTCCCTTTTTTTTAGGAACTTCAGAAAAGGCTGGATGAGGCCCCATTGGCCGAAACTGCAGGCTGGCAGTGCTGTCTATTCCCCCAGCAAGGTCAGTGTGAAGTGGGGCGGGGGGGGGGGCTCACACAAGTGCTAACAATATGTATACACTAGAAAAGGCCAGTGGTTATTCTCTGAGCCGTCTCAACAGACGCGCTAATCCACAGCACCTTTGTATTTATGCGCGTTAGCCGTTTATGCGGGTGGGTGACTACTGAGTAACTCATGCTAAGCAGCTAGCTCGAGGGTGTGAAGGCACGTTCTCCCACCTGGGATTCAAACCTGCTCCCGTCTGCAGTATCAAACCTCTTATTCCGGAAGGGTATGAGTTCCGTTTTAAGGTAGCTGAAGGTCGCCAGCGTGGCCCTGTTGCACACGGCATGGTCGTAACAATGAGATTCCCATTTTTTCCCACCATCTCTCTCAGCAGTGTTTGGAATTACTGTATGGAATTTTGTTATTTCTGTCATGGAAGATTTTGGTTGGATGTCGGTCCGATCTGGAGTAGAGACCGCATCGCAGTTTTATTTCGCTTTTGGCCCCTTGTTAGCGATTTGAAGGGTACACCAGAGACCCGCGTGTGTGTGTGCGGACAGGACTAAAGAGGCTACAGATGCAGTTTAGTGCGATGCCGAAATCTCTGTTTAAATTGGCCGTTTCTGTCAGTCACAGCTTCCAACATCAGTCCCAGGAACGTAGTTAAAATTATTATAATTTTTTTTACTTGGAAGACGTTTCTTCTGATTGAATTAAACCTGTGTGCCTTTCGGCGGTTAAAGTCCCGACGCGGCAAATTTTCCCCTGCCAACAAAGGTTGTTTTCCTTAGTGTCGTTTCTCAGAACGACCTCCCTTGTTTTTTTGTTTTTTTTCCCCCTCCAAATGGCGGGCCTGATCTAATTTTTGTAGGTGAGCGTGGATTTTGAGCAACGTGTGTTTGGAGTCTTGACAGATATATTTCCCTCCCACCTTCAATAGGGACTGATTCAGAGGGACGTGTTCTTTATTAAATAACAAGTTGGCCCGAAGGTCAGTTACTCGTCACCTCCAGGGGAGCCATTTTGGCTCTGTTACTCGTCACCTCCAGGGGAGCCATTTTGGCTCTGCAAACGCATGAGCCATATAATTGCACAGAGGAAAAAGACCTGGCTAAGACAGCCAAACAGCACTTGGTCTTATTCGCACAAGGGGGATGACGGAAACTCACACTCCTTTAGAGCTGCGGACCAGGGAATATGTTGTGATGAGAGGAAGAAGAGCTGTCAGCATAGGAAGATGAAGAGGGGGAGGAAGAGGTGGAGCAGGGGAAGAGATGATGACGACGCCGTTCGGGGCCGCGCTGCAGGCTGCCTGGCGCACTGGGGAGCGCAAGCTATCAGACGCGCGAAACGAAAAGCGAACAGCTGTGAGCACAGAACACATCCGCTGAGCGCCCGAGCACCACGGCCAACTGAACCTGTTTTACCCTTTAGCTCACTTCCTGATAAACGCTCTGCCTGCACATTATCCCCTCCCATCCACATGGCGGCCACTTGCAGGTTACCGGTTGTTGTGATTGACAGGTGGGCCTGCCCTGTGATTGGCCCTCGCTCTCCTGTAGTACTGCGAGGCCTGAGGGGAACATATCCCACTGGCATGGCTGCGGCGCATGCGCTTTGGCTGCGTGGTTGCTTGCATGTGTGCGTATTTCACAGCGGTGAGGCACACGAGTCGCAGTCAGTGATTCAAAAACTGTGGGGAGAAGAAAATACACAACAAACAAGAATCCTGTTATAATTTCAAACCAATCAAATGCTCCCATCCTCCTTCCCTCCCTTCCTCCTCTGCTTACAAACGGCTTCATCAGCTCTGTTCCCTGCTGCTGCTGCTGCTAATGTCGTCCCGGCTCTGAGTTTAAAGGCTTATTTTCATATTGCGCCGATGATTGGCAGTTGACCTTCACGGCGAGTTTATAACAAGCCTTTGAGAGTCCGCAGGTGACCACCATTGCCTGGGGACAGCGTATTAATACTAATCTGATAGAATTACCAGGAACCAATTAATCTGCAGGACCAGCCCGGGCGGTGGTTCTTAAAGGGACAGCGTCCCAATATGGCTGGTGCTCAACGCAGCCGGGTGGAGAGGAGATCTAAAGGCAGGACATGCCTCCGCCGGACCAGAAAAGGCTACGAGGGACAGTGTCAACGGCTTACTCAAGGCAAATTGATAGTCGCCAAGAAATGTATGCGTACGGACATCCGCTGGGTCTGCGCGGACCTAACTTACATCTGAGCCGACCCAAAACTGACCCTGAGAGGACCTCCGCCTAGGCAAGTCCCGCGCAACGGTCGTTTCTTGTGTCCTGTCCGCACGGACCTGCCGTTTCACCTACAAGCGTTCCTTCTGCATACTGTAACCTTCTGCCATGAAGGATGCCATTGTTGTTTTCAATTTTCACAGAAAGAATGATGGGAAATGTAGTCTACAAAGGGGGGTTGATACGCTCGACTATGAAAGGCAAAAGTCTGCGGATTATCCGTCCGCGAACGCGTTTCAAACACTCTGTAACCACCTTAACACAGCTAAAACTTCCCGTTAGCAAGAATTCAACGGAAAATGGACGACCTGAAATTACCTCAGAACTGCGCCGTCTACAGTGTCGACCACTTACTTGCAGAACTAACAGTTCCTGCTTCTCCACTGCAGATGGGGCAGTTTTGAGGTCATTTGAGGTCATCCAGTTTCCGTCGAGTTCTGGCTGCTTTCTGTGGACCACCTGCAGAGGCGTCGTTAACGAGTGAAACTGTGTTTAACCGTAGGGTGTGATTCTAGTTCTGCTGCCAAAAAATCCAAGGAATACTTTTTTAGACCCAAATGGATACGCAGCAGTGCCAAGGTCTGTATTGATTTACTGATGATAACCATCTGCTCCACACATAGATGCAAACACCTTAGCTCATGTCACGCGGGCCCTTTGAGTAAACGCTGTTTATAGCGTTACAGACTGTTCTTTACACAGCCGTGCTGTCAGAGATCACACTCTTTTCAGATCACAGTCTAATAATCGTGTTTTGTTTTGTTATCACTGCAAGAGCTACGCAGAGGCCACCAAGCAGTTTTCTAAAACATAGACCCAAGGAAAGTGTTTGTTAGAGTTAGAGCCTCAAAAAGCTCAGGAACTGCCAGCGTGAGACCCACACAAACCCATCATCTCTTCACCTCTTTAAATATAAACCAGCGGTGACCCACTTGTAAGTTCACATATGGGCTTAAAAACCTCTGAACACTGACAACCGCTGGGCGGTTGGAATATCACAAAATTAATATTGCCCTCAAACATTCACACTGTATAATGCATTTGGTAATGTGTTCCAGACACATTATTTATACACGCATAATTATTTATGTATGCATATAAATACACACGCTTTGTCCCGTGGAGGGATTGTGGGAACTGGAGCCTCATCCCACACAGGCAATTACAGCACAGGAACACGAGTGCACAGTGCCCGATCACGGCCAGCACAGGATGTCCAGCTTTTCCACACAGCAGGCCTGTCAAATGAGCTTCGGGCCGTGTCCGAATCAGCACTCTTCCACACTGTTGAGTTGCCTTGGTGAGTAGATAGGACGAGAAAGTCGTTGAGTAGGCAAAATTTTTTCAAATTGCAGTGTACTTGAAACACCCGGATGACACACTTACTTCCGGGGTTTCGCTGAGTACAGTCGGGAGCACACTTTTCAAGGAGTACACAAATATTTTGGTCGCATAAATATGACGTGAAGCTGCTTTTTAAAAAATTGAGGCGCAGCTTCGCTGACGTTTTCCTTCAAATACAACAAAAACAACACGTGACATGGCAGCGCAAGGGTGGGGTGCAGGGTTGCCAGATTTTGCAAGACTTTCCAGCCAAATGGTGACTCAAAAATAGCCCAAGATATATTTTTAACCAAAACCAACGTATTTTAAATAGATATCATCATATTTTTACTTTTTAAAATAAGTGCGTGCTTTGTGACTTTTCATTTTTATCTGTGACTGCTCTTTGAAAGTATCCCAATTTATCTGTAAAACCGCGGACATGGCAACACTGGTGGGGCATCTTATGACCTGCTTACGACACTTCCACAGTACGGTTGGAAAATGGTTTGGCGGTTATTTTTCGCAGACTGCTAAACAGTGCACATTAAGCAGCACACTTCTGCCAGTGCACTGTAAGCAGGAGACAGGGCGCAGTAGACAGGGCTCTGATTCGGACACAGCCATGGACCCTACTGGGTGAAGGACCCTATTGGATAAGAGAAGGGCCCTATTGGAAGAAGGAAGGGCCTTATTGGATAAGAGAAGGGCCCTATTGGACGAGAGATGGTCACTATTGTGTGAAGGGCCCCATTGGATGAGAGAAGGTCACTATTGGGTGAAGGGGCCCATTGAATGAGCGAAGGGCCCTATTGGGTGAAGGGGCCATTGAATGAGCGAAGTGCCCTATTGGGTGAAGGGCCCTGTTGGATGAGAGAAGGTCACTATTGGGTGAAGGGGCCCATTGAATGAGCGAAGGGCCCTATTGGGTGAAGGGGCCCATTGAATGAGCGAAGGGCCCTATTGGGTGAAGGGCCCCATTGGATGAGAGAAGTGCCCTATTGGGTGAAGGGGCCCTGTTGAATGAGAGAAGTGCCCTATTGGGTGAAGGGGCCCATTGAATGAGCGAAGGGCCCTATTGGGTGAAGGGCCCCATTGGATGAGAGAAGTGCCCTATTGGGTGAAGGGGCCCATTGAATGAGAGAAGTGCCCTATTGGGTGAAGGGGCCCTGTTGAATGAGAGAAGTGCCCTATTGGGTGAAGGGGCCCATTGAATGAGAGAAGTGCCCTATTGGGTGAAGGGGCCCATTGAATGAGAGAAGTGCCCTATTGGGTGAAGGGGCCCATTGAATGAGAGAAGTGCCCTATTGGGTGAAGGGGCCCTGTTGAATGAGAGAAGTGCCCTATTGGGTGAAGGGGCCCATTGAATGAGAGAAGTGCCCTATTGGGTGAAGGGGCCCATTGAATGAGCGAAGGGCCATATTGGGTGAAGGGGCCCTGTTGAATGAGAGAAGGGCCCTATTGGGTGAAGGGCCCCATTGGATGAGAGAAGGGCCCTATTGAAAGAAGGAAGGGCCCTGTTAAATAACCAGAGTTGTCCATGTGGCCTCTCAGTGCATATCCTTAGTATATTAGGTTTGTATTATCTTGAGAACACTATTTCTTTTTTTTGATTTCCAAAGATTTAAAAAAGAAAAAATAATATGAAACTAATACAGTTAATTTTTGGCGTTGACCAGGGTGATGCAGCCCAGTTCCGGCCACCTGCTCAGATTTTATGCGTCGATTCACTAGTTTGTCCTTTATGACCTTTAGAGTGGCTGTTGCTTCCTGCTGTAGTCCTGTGGCAGGCCTGGCTGGTTGGAGAAGACCCTGACCGGTGCTGTAAAGGCCCTGTTGACTCCACCTTGGACAGAATTCCTGTCCTTTCAGAATATACCACATGGGATAATCAAGAGTGGCTGTTGCTTCCTGCTGTAGTCCTGTGGCAGGCCTGGCTGGTTGGAGAAGACCCTGACCGGTGCTGTAAAGGCCCTGTTGACTCCACCTTGGACAGAATTCCTGTCCTTTCAGAATATACCACATGGGATAATCAAGATAAATATTTCCTTAAAAAAAGTTGGAAAGATAGAGAGAGAGAGAGAGTGAGAAAAGGTGTGTGAAATATTCGTAGTTGGCGATTGGTAGCGTGTTTGTGGGCGGAGGGGAGAGAGTAATGGGTAGTGATGCAACGGCCGGGCGTAGTACTACGCCGGCACGGAACCACGCGCGCTGCCTCCAGAGTAGCCGGGTCTCCTTGCGCATATTAATATGGCTGTTCTGCATAGCAGCGTGTGTACTCTGTGTGACGTGCACGGCAGGGCATACGGAAAAACCCCGCTCCGCTTCCGCATTTGAATAAAAATAATTTATGTCAACATTCCCACGTCACAGAGTCTCTCTGGTTAAACCCACTCAGTCTGCGCCACCCTTCCATAAAACATGCGCTGGAGGTGTGTGTGTGTGTGTGTGTGTGTGTGTGTGTGTGTGAGATACCAAACCATGTTACCTCCTCGTTACCCCCCCCCCCCCGGCCCTCTCGCCAGAGTCTTTCTGAAGAACTACAGCGACATCTGCATGATTCTAGGCTCCAGAGCGCCAGATTCGCGGGCACGTCCGCCGCTGTGCCACTCTACGCCACGCCGCTCCCTTTCCTCTCCGATTCCCGCTAGCGCCGTACCGAAATAACCCCCCCCCCCCCCCCCCCTCAGAGCCGTCGCCTCGGCGATTAATAATAAACACGGCTAATTGCGGCGGTGCGCAGAGCTCGTTTCATTTGAATATTCCCATCAGCGGCCCCGGGGGGGTGGGGGGAGGGGTCAGACAACACGAGCGGGGGGGGAGAGACACGGAGGGGCGCGGGGCAGATGGCGAAATTCGGGCATCAGCGACGGCATAAGCCTGTTTCCTTCTGCGCGAAACCGCCAACATTTACGAGATTTAAAAAAAACTTAAAACAAACATTTTGCAAAAACACTTCATATATATATTTTTTGATAAACAAAAGGTCTTCTATCGCTACCTTTACTCTGTTTCCGCCTTGGACCGTTAAGATTCCTTGTTCACCGTATGAGGGACGGTCTGATTGTATAGTTGCAGGAAAATGGCGTGTGAATTTTTGTAAAGCCCCTTTTGTTCCGCCTTGTAGACTGGTTTTGGGGGGTTTGGGAGGGGGTAGCGGTGGCAGGGGGTGCAGGACCAGCTCAATGGGATGTTCACGCTGCTTTACAGTGTGCAATCTGTACCCCTCAATTAATATTGGGGGCATGCGTTTATGTCTAGGGAGCCCACAATGGGCCCCCCCTGTTCCCCTAACAAAAGGAGTGGGAACCAGACAGGGGGGCTGGGCAGAGGCTGGGGCCCCCAGAAGCAGAAACAATGGATTAATCGGCTCTGTTGATTTGATACAGCCAATCAGAATCCAAGCGAGCGTGCTAATTTGCGCTTAAATTACAAAGAGTCTGTTTTTTCTAAGGCCGGGACGTGACGGGGGATGGGGTTTTTGTTCGTCGTTTTCCCCGGGAAACGAAGCCGAAAAGCTGCCACGGTGCCCCCCCTCCTCCCGATCGTTCCCACGGTTGCCCCGGCGCCCCAACCCGGCATCGCCCGGCTCCCGCGCTCACGCCAACCCGTCCCACCAACCCGTCCCACCAGCCGCCTCCGCCGTACGGGATGCCGAAAAAAGGATACAGCAGGGTTATCACGGCTAAAAATGAAAGACGTCTGTGCCAGCTGGTTCCTTCGCTTACCGCGCCCGCGTCCACCGCTTGCGTTAGAACAATCACAAAACAACCACAACC
Source organism: Synaphobranchus kaupii (assembly GCA_029718625.1). NCBI lineage: Eukaryota > Metazoa > Chordata > Actinopteri > Anguilliformes > Synaphobranchidae > Synaphobranchus > Synaphobranchus kaupii. The sequence goes on from CM056387.1 coordinate 37,618,445, forward strand.
GTATTTTTTTTTTTTCTTTCGTTTTTTTCTTTTTTGTTTGCTTGCTTTGGTTGACGGGAGGAAAAAAAAAAAGTTGTGAAAATAAGTCTGTGGAAAAAAAAAAAAAAAAAAAAGAAAGAAAAAAAGTGATCCTAAGGAATGCCGTATGTACAGTGTGTACGAGTGTACCTATGTGCACGTACACGCACACTGTATGTACGTGTGTTCCTTTCGCTCCCTCTGCCACAGATGGTGAGACATCCAATTAATCCAAGCTGGAAAAACGTAGGACGCAATCTTTTTTTAAATTTTTTTTTTCTTTTTTTTTTTTTAATTAACGTCGAATTAAAACAAATTGGCAGCCTGGCTGAAAGCAGGCACACAACTCTGCACATGGAATAATGACTCTCTCTCTCTCTCTCTCTCTCTCTCACACACTTTGTTCTGCTGTGCACCTCTTCCCTCGCTCTCCTCTGGCAGATGCCAGCGTGCCGTAGCGATTTAATGATATGCAAATGAAATATGCATAAAACCACTCTCTTGTACGATGATTAAGCACAGAGGACATTAGCTGGCCGCCACGGGGCTCTCTCGTTGTCTCTCGCCCCCCCCCACATTTCCGCGTCGCCTACGCCCCACTGTAACGAACCTTAATAAAGCTCATGACAGAAATCGGGGGAAAAAAAAACGTTTTAATAACGGCGGTAATATCCAAACGACCCCCAAAAAAAAAAAAAGAGGGAGAAGCGATCCAAGACCCAGGCTCTGTTCTTCCTGGTGTTTTGTAAGATCCACTGGTTGTAAGCAGAGTCTTGCAAGGAGCCGTATCTGGCTGTGGAGCGATGGAGAGAGAGACTGAGAGGGACCAGGTATTCTCACAGAGAGAGGACCTGGAGAGACTAGCATTGGCAGGCAAGCAATGCAGGAGCTTTTCACTGGTTGTTTGCCAGTAGTGTGGTATTATGTGAATCCAGGCTGACGGAGAAGGGGGAAAAATATCACTCCATCATTTTCTTCTCTCTCCTTCCCCCCCTTTATTCTTCTCCTGTACGGCGTTTTGAGCCAGTCCCCTCTTCTCTGCGCCCCTCATTGTAATCCATTCGTGTAATTAAGGCGCGGAGCAATTAACATCCCCTGCGGAATTAAAATAAAAGGCCAACGATCCCAACCTCATTAGCTCCTGATAATTTTCGCTCGTCATTCCGCGCGCGCTTTTTTTTTTTAAATATTTTTTTTTTAATTAGAAAAGAAACTAGGAATTAAACCGCTAATTGCGAGCGTCGCAGGTCGCATTTTAAGCAGCCGCCGGGTGGAGGCGCCCAAAAAGATGCCATCTTCTTCCAGCTAAGCCATCTGTGCTGGTGGCAGCCTTGATTCTGACATCTTGGAGGCAATGCCCAAGCAGCGCAGACGGAAGCACAAAGATCTTGTAATCCCTCCCTTCTGAGGACCTCTGCAATTATTTATAATCCACAACCGTGCCCCCTTTGCCCCAACACACACACATAAAAAAAATTAAGAACCATCAACAACCAGAGCAGAGAAAAGTTTTGGGTTATCCAGTCGGCGGTCAATTTTTAATCTTTAAGTTTTTTTTTTTTGTTTTTTTTTTGTTTCGTTCTTAATTACGCTTGTAGTTTCTTTTTTCTCGTTTGGCGAATGATGGCGAATAAACGCTGTTCCTTCCTGTTTGTCTTTCTTTTTGCAGCAGCGCCCACTCTTGGCTCCGTGCCCAGTGCCACCGGACCCGGCGGGAACCACGGCGCCGTTCCCCGGCGCCCCGTAAGTACCCCCCCCCCCCCCCCCCCCCCCCCCCGCTAAAACCCGGCTGCCCCGACACCCTCCGCGACGTGTCCGTGCCCGTCGGCTTTGCCGCCCCCCAAAAAATAAAAGAAAGAAAGACGGAGAAAGAGAGGTGGAGTGCACAAAAAAAAAAAAAAAAAGAGAACCGCGGGGTGAGTTTGTGTGTCTCTTGGTTGGTTGGCAAGCAGGGGGCAAAAAGGAGAAAAAAAGAAAAAAAGAAAGAAAGAGGGGGTGGGTTAGGGTGGGGGGGCAAAGCCCCCCCCTCACCCTCCACCCCCTTTTTTCCCATCGCCCCAGATGGGCTCGCCAGGCGGGTACCTCCTCCTTTGGCTGCGGACCCACTTCGTGTCCCCCCCTGTGGCCCCCTCACGAAGTTCCAGCATGTCTCCTCCTGTCCGTGTGCCATCTCCTGTGTGAGTCCCACACTGCTGCTGTATAGAGCCTACAGTCTCAGCCATTCATCTCCCTGGCGATTGCTGTGAATGTAGATAAATCGCGCCCATACACACACACACACACACACACACACACACACACATACGCGTACACACACACACACACCTCTCTTGCCTTCCTGCCCACCTCGTATGCCTCTCTTGCGTTTGCTTTTCCTGCTAGTTTTTTTTTTTTTTAGCTTCCTGTTTTTTTTTCTTTTTTTTTTCTTGGTTGAAATGTAAAGAAGTTGATCTCCTCACGTTGGCGCACGTGGCACAATTCCGTAAATGAGGAGGGGGTGACGGCGTCGTTTTTAAAAATTATAAATAAAAAAAAAGGTAAATCCCGACTGAATCACTGATTACTTTTTTTTTTCCTTTTTTTGTTAGTGGCGGTTCATTAGTATGCATCGTCATGTTTGGAGTTTTTTTTTTTCCTTTTTGTGTGTGTGTGTGTGTCTGTGTCTGTGTGTGTGCGTGTGTGCGCGCGTGTCTTTTGTAAACAGCTGCTGCGGAGTTGTTGGCAAGGTCCCCGTGGTCCTCGTGCCCCCTCTCCTCCCGGCCGCCCGATTGGCCGATTGGCAGATTGGCAGCGGCTGCAGCATCAATGCCCACGGCGGACATTTTTCACCTCGGCGGCAGGCGGGCAGACGGGCAGGCGGGCGGGCGGGCAGGTGGCCGGACGGCGCCGTGGCGGGATTCGCGATGAGGAAGCCGTGTGGTCCGGGGCGGCAAAGTTGTTTGGGTTTTTTTTTGGTTAGTGGGGGGGGGGGGTGGCTTGGCTTTTGGCACAAAATAGCACCCCCCCCCCCCCCCCCCCCCCCCACCCCCATTCTCTCAAAGATCGCCTCCCCGGCTTTTTTTATTTTGTTTCGTTTTTTTTTTTTTTTTTGTAATCCGTCTTGTTCCTTTCACTGGAGCCGTCGCGCTAATTAACGGACCAAACTTTTTGTTGTTTTTTAATTAATCGTCGGGAGCCGGTCTTTTGTTTGTCCTTCCCTCCTCCTCCTCCTGCGTTGTCTTTGCCAGCCGACCCGCGACGGGCGCTAGCCTGCGTTTTGGCTACGCGCGGTCGTTCCCGTCGCCAAAGCGCCGTTTCCCCCCTCCTCCTCCGTCTTCCCTCCGCAGATGGCACCGCAATCTCCGCTGGCACACCTCGTCCGGCCGGCGGGAGCCCCCCGCTTCCTGGCGCCCGCCGCGCGGGTCCGCCTTCGCCCCCTGCGCCCCCGCTTTTCCCGCGCCCCCTTTCCCCCGACGGCGCTCCGATCCTCAAGCCAGTACCGGAAAACGCGGCATCGCCAAAAAAAAAGATGAAAAATGAAAATAAAAATAAGACAAATGAAAATAAACGGATGTTATGAATCTTTTCTCTTCCTCCGGTCGCCGCCGTCGCCTCCCGGCTGCGGCACGTCTGCCAGGCTGAGCGTTGGCATGGCGTCTGCCTGGCACAGGGACTGGAGGTGGAGAGGGAGAGAGAGGGAGAGGGAGGTGCTTCATCTCATCCAGCCCCCTCTGCCCCCCCCCCCCCCCCCCCCCGGCTGCCAACCTGCCCCCCCCCCCCCATCTCGCTACCAGGCAGCCCCAGGACCACCAACTGCAAGTTCTTCTGCGTTTGCTTTTCTTTTATATTTTCCTCCTCCTCCTCTTTTTACCCACAATCCCTGTGGGCAGAGTCCGTTCTGTCCATCGTCCCGGCGACGCGTGCCACGTCGCCTCCTCCCCGGGGTGGACGGTTGGCAAAAACAAGTCCAGTTTGCTATTCTCACGGCCCCCGTCAATTTTTGGTCCTTTCCACCCCCCCCCCCCCCCCCCCCCTTCTCTCCCACCTGCCGTCCTGTTGCTCTATCCCCTAACTTGCCCTGCCAACGCGACTACCAGCTAGCCTACACACTCTCAGATGGCACGTTTCCATCTTTCCGTCCTTGGCGGAAATTCGGTGTTGTTCGGCGTTTTACGCCCGAGAAGCCCCCTACCAACCCCTCTGTCTCCTTTTGCGACAAACTACTCCTTTTCTTTTCTAGAATCTGCACCCGTCTATTTGGCGAGAATGACCAAAATAGCGCCGGGGAGAAGGGGGGTGGGGGGGGGTCCGGTCGGTCCGCTGTCTTCGTCCGCCCCCCGCCAACGGCAGCGCCCTACTCGCTTTCTCCCGCGATCGCGAAAAACACACCAGCCCCGTTGCCTGGCGCTACCACTGAATGGATGGCACCGTGCCAGCTTCTCACTGCCATCGTTCGCAATTCGCCGCCCACGCTCCCTTTCTCTCTCTCTCTACCTCCCCTCCCTCTCACTCCCCCGCCCCCCCCCCCCTCCTCTGCCACCCACCCCCACCTCCCCCCTGTCTCTTTTGTTCTATAGGTTTGACATTAATTAACATATGGGTTAATTGATTCCAAAAGCTGATGAATTGCTCTTAGCGTTTCCCATAGGGCGGCTCGTCCGCCACCTGCCCGCCCAAACGCCCCCTTCCTTCCCTGGCATAGCCTGCCGTCTGTCCCTAGCCCTTAGCCGTAGCCTAGCCTAGCCCCCTAGCATTGGCACTGGGAGTGTGACAGAGCCCTGCGCCTAGCTTTCTCTAGTGTGATATCGCAGCCCTGACTGTACCACATCTCCCAGTGTACTGTACACTGTCGGGCGTCTCAGGCTGCTTATTGGACTATAGCTGATGGCGGTTGACGTTGTCGGATCCGCGCACAGGATGTGGCGAAGGCATTTTGTTATAAATAATCAAAGTCCTCCTGCAACCCCTCACCAAACACCCTCCCCCTTTTTTTTTCTTTCTCTCTCCATCCTTCTCCTCCCTCTTTCACCCTCCCTCCCTCCCTCTCTCTCTCTCTCTCTCCTTCTGTAAACTGCGCACACCCTCGCACGCGTCTCCTCCTCGGGCTTGTCAGTCCTTCCATATAAAGCCCTTCTGGTTTTGCCCACTTTATCTCCATTTTCTTAAGGAAGTTCTGAAAAGCGTTACGGTTTGAGTTTAGGAGCGGGTCGAATTAAAAGTTGTAAATGAGGTACGGCATTGTGTTACACTTGTAAGCAAGTTCTTGTGTGTGTATATATATATATATTTATATACGTATACAAAAACGCTGTATGATTTTTGTACGTTTATATATAGTGTCGTTTTTTTTTATAGTGTTATTCTAATTATCTCGTTCTAGGATTCTTTCTGTGATTTAGCGCAAATTAGCTACGACTGTCATATTTGATTAAGCAATTATCGCTGCCACGCCGCGTTCTTCATTTAATTATTATTTTTTATATATTTTTTTTAAAATTGCGTACGTGCCAACGAAGCTGATGAGGGTAAACGCGCGAGACGGGCGGGGTTTTAATTATTTAAAAACACGCCCCTGATCCCCTCCCTCCCCTCATAATCCCCCCTACCCACCGGGGTGGCTCCCACTGTCGTTAATTAGCCTGCGCTAACTGATGAAGTGGCTGAGATTCATTAAGCGCGAGACTAGCACGCGGCGGCTAACTGCTCCCACACTGTAGTCCCCCCCCCCCCACCCCTACGCCCGCAGTGCCGATCTCCCAACTGTGCCAGGAAACTTGGCTTCTCTCCCCCGCTATCTTCCTGCTCAAGCTATTATCTGTCTTTTCTCTGGAAGTTTCTAATTGGTAAAAAGAATAAATTCTTTTCCTCCCGATTTTTGATTTGGTGGTGCGATTTCCCACGTCTCTCTCTCTCTCTGCCTCGCTCTCTCTCTCGCTCTCTTTCTCTCTCTCTCTCTCTTCGTCGTTCTCCTTGGTGACGCAGGAAAGGGCGGGCGAGAGCCAACGCTGGCACCGGGCTCCGTGGGTCCTCCGATACGCCATTCTCTCCTCCGTCCGCCTTTTGTTTTTTTCCCCCTCTTTTTTCCCCATTATTAAATTTAAAAAAAAGGAGCAACCAAGGCAACAAGAGGAATCCATTATGCAAATCGAGCCCCATTTGCATAATGTCTTATGCCAGGAATATGCAAATGAAGCGTATAATTTATGAGAGGCTCTGTCTGTCTCAAAGTGTTCCCATAACTTACAAAGGGATAGTGTTTCCCTCTCTCTCTCTCTCTCTCTCTCTCTCTCTCTCGCTCTTTCCTTCCAGACTGGCAGAGACAACATGTGCACACTCCTATACAGAACAAGCGTGCACTGTATTTATGCCAAAGACCGTCTGTGTCTGAGGGTCAGACTGGGGATGGGGCCGGTGGGGGGGGGGGGGGGGGGGGTCGTTGGGTTTGAAGGACACAGATCTCCCCCAAAGAGGAACAGTAGGCTAATATTCTAAAACAACCAAGGGACTAAATCAATCAAAACACAAAACTAGAGCCCTGGGAGTTTGGTGGTTGCGGGCGGGTTTGACTTTTCTCCCCTCTGTTTTTGTGTGTGCATTTCTGTGTGTGTGTGTGTGTGTGGTTGGGGGTCGGGGGCAGAATCATGGGTTCTTCCCCCGGTGCATTTGGGGCAATGTTTCGACCGCCGTGAGAAGGGTGCCCGGCGCTTCCTCTCTCGGCGAACACCGATGGAGTGATCCTGACCCGGACAAGAGAGAGAGAGAGTGGGCAGAGAATGAAGGGATGAGGGAGAGAGATGCTGGAAAGGGAGAGGTGGAGAGCGAAAGGATTGTGAGCGGGTGGCTCGGGAACGCCTGCAGCCGAAAGGAAAAGTGAAAGAAGATTCCGCGTTTCCTCTTTTCCCGTCCCGGCAGCGCTTGTTTACTTTGTCGCTCTTCATCCCAGAAAGTCCCGGAACCATTTTTTTTTTCTTTAGTTTTGACTTTTTTGCTGAGCTCATTTATTATCCAGCTTGGTTTTGCATACTTGATTTCATGTTGATGTCTCCAGTGACATCGAATCATTGTTGCTGGAGAACAATGTGCGTGTGTGTGTGTGTGTGTGTGTGTGTGTGTGTGTGTGTGTGTGTGTGTGTGTGTGTGTGTGTGCGTGTATGAGAGAGAGGGAGGGAGAGTGTTTGTGTGTTTTGTTTTTGTTGCTGTTTCTGGAATTCCCACTCGGGCCATTGTCACGGAAACAAAATACTTTTCTTTAAATTAAAAAAGAAAAAATCCTGAGTGAGTTTTTCGGAGATGGTCACTCTGCGCTTTTAGTGTGCCTCTGCTGGGACTGTCCTGTAGACTAAGGGGCGAGCCTTAGTCCCCCTCATCTGCTTTAAGGCTCTTTAACAGCCTGCTTTCTGTGGGGTGACTGGGAAGCTGCCATTGGAGCCAACTGCATTGGCCGTGCGTGCGTGCGTGCGTGCGTGCGTGCGTGCGTGCGTGCGTGTGTGTGTTTGTGCGTGTGTGTGTTCACACGTTTGTGCTGCGTGCCTATGTGTGTGCGTCTGTGTCTGCGCGTTTGTATGTGTGTGTTTGTATGCGTGTGTGTGTGTGTTTGTGTCCGTGTGTAAAGTGACTGGAGTGGCACACTGGGTGTGTTAGCTGGACTGGAGCGCGCGGCTGTGTCCGCACAGGATCCGTTACGTTGGGAATGCCAGAGGCTCTGTTCTCCCGTCGCTCCCGGCTCTGTCGGCATTCCATTCTTTCCGAGGATCACGGTTAAAGGACGATTAATTAGCCAGCTAATTCCCACGGCTTCCAAAAAAATGATTAAACTCAAATGCTTGTCTTTTGACTGCTTGCTGGTTAGCTTAGCATACGCTTACACTGCGTGATTAGAGAGAGAGAGTGGGAGCTTGCTGGTTAGCTTAGCATACGCTTACACTGCGTGATTAGAGAGAGAGAGTGGGAGCTTGCTGGTTAGCTTAGCATACGCTTACACTGCGTGATTAGAGAGAGAGAGAGTGCGAGAGTGTGTGCTGTTTTTCTGTACTGGGAAACTGTATTCAGAATTAGCTTTGTACCGCCAGTGTAATCGCGCTGCAATAACTCGTTACTCATTTATATTCAAACGAGAGACGCTTGAAGGTTAATGTGAAACTGAGAACATTTCTCTTGTAAACATCCAGGCACACACACACACACACACACACACTCAAGGATGTTATGAATTAACTTTCGCGCATTTGTGCACAATAAATTAACCTTCACAGGAAATTCCAGTTAAAATGTTTAATTTGTATTGGTTATGAACTAGTGTTCAAACATTTGTGTAATGAAAATGGTTTAAAACACAACACCAGAAACATGATAATGTTGAAATACTTTGGTTCTTACGTTCGAAAGCGTATAACCACATTTCTCTGTCCGATTTGCTTTTGGGTGCGATTCTTTTAAATATTTGTTTCAACTTTATGTTGTGATTCATGTTGTTTAGACTGTATTATAGCATTTCATATTTAATCTACTTCCATTTTGCCATTTAAGTTATGTGCTTACGGCTGCGGTTTCTGCGGGCTGCGTTAAGGGGGTTTATTTTATACTTAAAGTGCTGTACAGGCAGTTTTTCTTTGGAAAATACTTGAAAGTACATGTCTACCTCAGCTGTTTTTCTCCATGCACCATTATCAGATATATGGAAAAAATATGGAGGAGCGGCTCAGAGTTAAATTTAGCGTCAGTCATTGTCGTTTTTCTATTCATTCATTCACTCTCTCCATCCTTTCACTGCTGTCAGTCATATCTACATCAGTGCATTCAGATATTAGCTGAAATGAATGTTGAGATGAAAATGTTGGTGATTTCTGAAAAGGCGGGACTGTTGAATAGAAAGTGCCTTTAACAAATGTTCAGTGTTAGAAGTAGCAAAATAACATCAGAAGTATAGTGCCATCCCAACTTCGACAATGCTCTGGTGTGTGTAAGCTGTAAAGACACTATGAATTAGACATAATATTGTGACGGATCAATCTGTTTGATCAATTTTACATTTAATAACACAGACCAGAGGGCGTGTAGTTTGCAATTAGATTCCTGATTATTGGTGACAACTTAAATGTGACCTAAACATCCCATGAACCACTAAGAATGACACTGCGTCAGCCTCCTTAACAGGTGGCTGTAATATTGTTACTCGCTAATATTAAAATGCCCCTCACTATAAGAGCGGCGATGGAACAACAATAAAAATAACAACTCCAATACAAGCAGTATCAGTGTCAATTAAAACATTTGTGGTTTTTTAAATAATTAAGCGTGTTATTATGAATAACAATAATACTACTATTCACAACTGAATGGTTTAATGTACAGTTTTCTTATGGAGCACATGTACCGTGTATGGATGTAAACCTTTAGGCTTCGCTTGGCGATTTCTAATTGTTAAGGGGTCGATTTACGAAAGGTTTGCATGTACAAAAACACGTGTAAAACTGTTGCCACCCCGCAAAAAATAGTCTGAGGTGATCAACTAACGAGGTATAAAGAGGATTGCGTGTGCTAAAATAGAAAGATACGTTGAAGTCTCATTTTTGCGATTTAGCCTGAATGAATATGCAAAATTTGGTTTCCCTATGTTATTTTGTAAAATAGTGGCAGGTGGTCATGCAAATAGATTAGTTTAGCACATGTAAAGTGATTTACTACGCCCTAAATAAAGTTTGGGAAAGGTATTTGCAGGTGCATTTTAGTACAAATGGAAAGCAGGTATTAAAATACACGGAATTGATAAGATAATGGCAGTCATTGTAGCAAGACACTTACGGGTGTGTTTGCAATGTCCATAACTGAACGTTCTGAATGAGTGCGTAACAATGAGGGCTAATTAACTGGCCCGTTCTAGCTAATGCTCAAAATACACAAGAAGAGAATTTATGGATAGCCTACATAGGCTACTTCATGAACAGTAAGAATATCTTTCTCTCATTTAAATATGGCTGTTTGTGGCTGGAGTAATTTACGTAATGACTCTTAGTTGATCACCCACGTGTGAAATGATAACAGTGTTTCCCCTACAATACATTGCCCGGTCCGCCTCGCCTACGCAGCTTGCCGCCCCGTCTACGCAGCTTGCCGCCCCGTCTAAAAATATAAAATGACAATGTCATTTTTTGAAACCTAATTTACTATCATTTAAAAATCTATAGAAAATGTGTTCATGTAAGCGCACCATTTTGTGACCCGTCTTCAGAAATTATCAACGATTCATACATTCATGCCATTTTCAATTTAACCCACATAATGCAATTCTCACTGGGGAAGCTCTGCTGTGAGCTCTTGTGTGGACAATACAAGCAGGCAGTGAAGAGAGGCAGGGCAGAAAGACTCCACCCTACTTCCTGCACACTCCACCCTACTTCCTGCACACTCCACCCTACTTCCTGCACTCTCTACCCTACTTCCTGCACTCTCTACCCTACTTCCTGCACACTCCACCCTACTTCCTGCACACTCCACCCTACTTCCTGCACTCTCCACCCTACTTCACTCCACCCTACTTCCTGCACACTCCACCCTTGCTTCCTTATCCCTCTACTCTTCTCTCATTGCTTTCATTTTGTAAAAGCTAGTGAGCTCTACAAATTGGTTCGTGCTTCGGTTCTACAGCCAGGTCATTTGTTTGGATTGATTGAATTTGGCCTGGTTGTGAATTTCAGAGAACCAGATGACTCAAGACAGTCAACATTTCAGCTTTTGTTTGTGACACACACTTGCAAAGTCAAGCCGTTTGTTTTTTTTTCCATGCAGAAAATGCTTTCTATGTATCGAAATGAAATTGTAACAGAAATGATAGGCACACTGGTTACATATTGAATGAAGAGAATGAGTGTCAGATGTGACCTTGTTTAGAGGTAGTTGGGTGAGAAAGCCTTCATCTTTCCTCGAGTAGTTCCTCTTTCTGCACGCAATTCAGCCGGCCAAATTTACATATTTAAAAATAGACGCTACCTTTCCAATTGTCCCCTCCGTTTGTTTCAATTTTAACAGTCGCCCTGTCGCAAAACAACACAAAGGCAGTAAGAATATAAATGAAGAAAGATTATAATGTAATTGACGTTCACAAAAAATACACACGCATGTCCATACAAATATCCTCCCTAAGGCTTGTGTTCTCTAATTGAGCTCCAGTGTGGCCTGCAGATTTCCGACAGGTTCCCCATATTGCCGCACAAACGTACTAAAGATGAAATATTATAAACAGGTCATGCGCCGGTATGTTAAATTTGCTGCCAGTCAAACTATTGGCATTCAGTCCTTATCCTTTATGTTGCTTGAGCTGACATTGAGGATTGACATTATCAATTTCCCACAACTGAAATGTTTAAAAATCAGGATTAGCAAATATTAGCATAGCACACGATCCAGTTTATTGGAAGGAGGGTGAGAAGCAATGGCTAAATTGAAAATATTGATTGAAAATATTTACAGGAGATAAAAATACTGTAGCAGTTAAAGAGGAAGTCTACCATATAATTTACTCAGTAAAATAGCGTAACAATAGTACATTCTCAATCCAGTGAATTATCTGGTATTTTTGTTAATATTAACTCTAATTAATATTAACTAACATAGGTATGAATCTCAATTTTGGAGACTACCTATACAACTTCCTGTTCCCTGACTGCACTAGGGCTGCTAAACAGTTTGCCCAGATAACGGTCAGTCAAAAGAATAAAGCATTCTCTTCAACACAGTCCGTTCCAAAATCCAGTCCAGGTTCTCAGTTATGCCAGGGTCTACTTCCAAATGGGGATCTCAAAGCAAAACAAGCTTATACACAGATATGTCATAAATCTTTGATTAAAAAAAAAGCCAAACTCACCAAACTCCACAAAGCATTTCACCAAAGGAACTGCACCAAAATGCGAAGCATAACTCGGCACAATAAATATAAATAGTATGTACCGTGCTTTGGATAGAACAGTTCCGGACCGCATGCTGGGATTGATGCGATGGCCTCGTAGCTCTGTACATAAACAACACAGGATATCGGTTTCATAGCTACTGCCTCCATGGAAACGCAATGTCCATCCTGGGCTCAGTTTATAAATGAAAATTAGCGAGCGAACAGACTATTAGAATAAATAGCTTCACCTTGAAGAGGCTGGCCTCCATTTTGATTGCTTCCCTTGGCCCCACATATCAGTTGGCCACACTTATTTCAGCGCACCATGTTCACCCATAAAAGTGGTACTCACCCTGTACTCCCAGCAGGTAAAGAAGGTTTTAAAAGCAAAAGACGCAAATAGACTCGAGGATAATGGAGGCAGTTTTTTAAATATAGTACTATAATTATATACAAGAATTGCCTGTTACAGTTTCTGGTGGACAGAAGCAATTTGCGACTTACTCTGCAAGGGAAATAAACAGATATGGCTAAGAAAACATTTGTGCCTGAAATGTCCTGTTTTTATTTTAACCCATTTCCCCCCCCCCCGTAGTGGGTTTGGCTAATTGGAACCATCACTGTAATGTGCTCAATTCGGCCGTGGCCACGAATGTCATGCACGTTCCTGCAATTGCATGCGATGTACCAGCTTTGCCAGGTTTTGCGCTAGTGGACCGTGCAGCCGATGTACGCCGACCGCTATTGTCGAGTTTGCTCGACAAGAGCAAGCCGCTATTGTGGAGTGAGTTGCGGGGCGGGGGGGGGGGTGGTATCCACAAGATCACAAGCCGCTGTTGTAGGATGAGTTTGGAGGAGGGGGATATCCTGCCGATCACAAGCCACTATTGTAGGATGAGTTTGGAGAGGGGGATATCCTGCCGACTAAAATCCTCGTTCCTTCCCTGGGTGACACTACTGGCACTTATAGGAACATAAATATATCTGATGGTGACAACAGTTCTGAAGATTGTGTGTCTCCCTGTGTGTCTTTGCACAGTTACTCGGACATAAGAGCATAAGAATACATAACGGTGAGAACAGGCTATTCAGCCTAGAGACTGGAGCAGTGGTCTCAAACTCCAGTGCAGGAGGGCTGCAGTCTTCGCCAGTTTTTTTGTGATTTCCTTTCAATCAGCAGCCAATTTAGGGCTCGGAAGACTAGCGCGCAAGACTCTTTAGCGAGTCAACGACTCAAATTTAAGCACTTAAATGCAGGAACACATCAAAAACCAGCAAACACAGCGGCCCCCTCCAGGATTTGTGTTTGAGATCCCTGACGAGAGTCTCCAACACAAGTCAAGGGTACACCAAGATCGCTGTTCCACACATTGACAGCGATCTAAAATATACTTCCTGTCTGATATCTGTGCAGAATTTACCTCCAGCTAATTTCCACCTGTGCCCCGTGTCATAGGCCATAGGGACTCACTGCTGTAGGAGCACGGATATACAGTATTGTTTATAATCATAATCATGTGGATGTGGTGGATCTGTGGCAGTCTGGGAAATGGGAAACTGTTGCAGAGGCTAAAGGGTGGAAAAAAAGCGTCTTTGCGCACTGTTGTTTCAGTTCTGCCTCAGGCTTTGGGCAGCTCAGACCTCTAGTTTCTGCGTGCGTGCGTGCGTGGGTGCGTGCGTGCGTGCGTGTGTGCGTGCGTGTTCGCGTGTTCACACCGTCCCTGTAAAACAGCGCTGACTGGTCATCACTCTTACAGGCGCTAGGCGCACACGGTGATATGCTTATACCGCTATCGTTCCTGACAGCTTCTATTTCTCATGCTGACCAGCAGAACCTTTTGAGTAATTGCACTTGATAAGGGCATGATGGGATTGCTTTTCCTGTACATTTTTCAGGTTTCTTTTTTTAAATTTTTTTTAAATTTTTTTTAACTTGGTAAACGCACACGGAGCTTTATTATTTCTGTCATGCTGTCGTGAATGGTTTGGCCCAGGAAGGGTTCTCTGGGGACTAGACCACCAGTGTTCTGCGGTAGAACCCTGAAGTGAGCAGGTTCCGTGTCTGACGGTGTTGGGTCCTTACGGTGGCGTGTAGACACTGTAACGTTGCGTAAACTTCAGAGCAATGTGAGTATATTGTGCCAACAAAGACGAGGAAGACATACTGCAGCCATTCATAAATTGTTTGCATAGATATCATGGCGAATTTGTAAAGAGGGTATCTGTTTTGGTGTTCATGAATGATGTCTACATCACGTTATTAGTTTAAATAAAAATGCAGGGGTCCCAATCTGTTTGAGAACAAGCGTGTCCGACAAATAGCATGTGAGCTAATAGTAAATTAATAGCAAATTTGGTGCAAAGTCACGCAAATTAAATAATGTTCCAGTTGTCATCTCGACTCACAAATCAATTTAGGGGAACATCTGCATACCCAAACAGCACAGACACACGCACGCCGTTTCTAATGAAATATTTGCAGGCTTTTTACTTGTCGGCTTAAACCAAAAACTGTAAGCTTGCGGGAGATAAAACCTGCTGTTGCATTTGAGTGAATGTTTAGAGGTGCTGCGAGGACATTCAAAGACGGTAATGGCTTTGTTATTCACTCATATAAAAAAAAAAATGAACAAACAAAAAAAAGAGAAATAAAACTGAAGCAGATTCATCATATTGAAATAAAGTGATCCCTAGATTCAATAAAAACGGCAGCCATTTTAGGAGAAAAAAAAGTCACTTCTTTGTAATATACTCTGGATATGTAGACGGTAATATTGTGGTTATAGAGTATGGATCTGTGAAGGTTGCTGAGGATGATAAATCTGGCGGTTTTGATTAAATCTGCTAATATGTGTCACCCACCCTTTGCTGCAGTGGCCTCCATGGTGAATGGCGTGCAGACCTGCCTTCCCAAGATCCTCTGCTCCACCACCTCCGCCCAGCAGCTCAAAGAGGCATCCCTCAGCCAGCACGAGGCCAGGCCCCAGGTGAGTATCTGCCCACGTGTCTGCTCCTAGGTGTTCCAGCGTGGCTGTCCATTTTTGGGAGGCATTGTGGGAAGACTTCCAGTGGCTCGGCCAATGGCTGTCTGAATGAGTGAGTTCTTGCGCGGTTTTGACGGGTGTCGATGCAGACACAGTCCTGGAAACGGCTGATCGGTGGGTCACAGTGGTTGATTAGTAACCATGATAAACTACCTGTTTTAAGTCGAAGGAAATGATGGGGGATTAAGCTTAGACATCATCATTTGGTTAACCTGCCATTCCGACATGCATTGACATTTGGCAAGCTATTCCACACAGAGACGACTACTCTGTGTGAAGAGATGCTTCCTGATGTCTGTGCTGAATTTACCTTTTGCCAATTTAACCGGTTTTGCCTGGGGGGAGGTGGGGAGGTAAAAAAAACAATGGGGGGTGCTGGGCAGCAGATTCGGCAGGGGTGGGCGACCCTGTTAGGAAAGGGGTTATGGGCTGCTACCATCTTTGTTCTCCCGATAGCTTTCATAAAAATACCTAATGAACATAATATATTATACACACAGGAGCCAGCTGTATGTGTCCTTATATAATGTTGCAGCAGGGTAGGTGTCTTTTCATACATTTCCAATTTCCTTGGGGGAACAAAATTCACCGGGTTTTGAAAAGAAACGGTGCAAACCCAGGTATCAGATTTTTTTTAATGACATTCACACGGTTGAAAGTTTGGACGTTCAGTCTGAAGATTTATTATGATTTAACGGGTAGGGGTGCTGTGTAATGTTACATTAATGAACTTAAAACTGTTGTAAACTAAGAGAAAGGTTTAAAAACGCTATCCGTCCGGTACCCTAGTCACTTGTCAGTAATTGACAGGGTGAACAAAAGATTCACCCCCTGCTAAATCCCCTTTCTAAAGCCCCTGTCACAGGAGGTGGCTTGTGTTTCCTGAAAACAGTTGTGATCTCAGTATATAAAAGGATCGTTTTCCCCTCCTTCATCCAAATATTCACGGAATGTATCTGTCAGTGTTGGCTCAAGTGCACGAGTGGGGATATCAGTGAAAGCTTGTGGCTGTCGTTGGGTTTTTTATTGGACAGCTGTTCCTATGTGTTGGGTTACAGTCGCTGCAGCTTGCGTCTGCTGCCCAGGGTGGACTGCGCCGTTCGGCTGCTGTCTGGCAGAGGTGAGAGGTTGGTGAGGTGAATTTAAAGGCTCATTTCCGCACCGGTCAGCGTCGACAGCGTATGGCGGAGCGCTTCCTGCCTCACCGCACGCACGCCTGTGACACAGGAAGTGATTGTCATCACTGGGGGATTGGGGACTTGGGGTCTCCCTTGGCCAAGATTGGAAATTCAGTTTCATACTTACTTCAGAAGATGTATCAAAATTGGAGATTCGTTCGGGTGGGAAGGGGTTTGTCCTCCAGAGCCGGACCTGGTTTGGAGCTTGAGCCTCTGGGGTGCTCTACTCTGGCGGAGGAAGAAAAAGAAAAAAAAACAAAAAAAAACAGAATAAGGCTTCTTTGGGTATTTCTAACATTTCATTAGAGGGTTAAAATGGCTGCTCTCCATCCAGACAGCGGCTGATTTCTATATGGTTGTACATAGTTGGCTTGTTATAGTGTGCGCAGAATTATGCTGATCCATTATGGTTGCATTGGGGTCAGAAGGGTTGCTTTACAGCACGGTCCGCTGTCCTCTACCCCCCCCCCCCCCCCCCCCCCCCGCACACACACACACACACACACACACACACACACCTCCCATTGGCTTTCCTGACCCCCCTCATGCCGTGCAGTGTGCAGCGTACTCTGCCGGTTAAAGGTGCTCGTTAAAGGCAATAACTTACCTCACGTTTGAAGCTAATGGGAGGAATGCTGGCCCCCCGCATTGAAAAATAAATTACATTTTTCCACCCCGCCCCCCTCCTCTCTCGCTGCCCTCTGAACCCGCGGTGTAATGTCGGCGGTGGGGAGAGCGTTCGGAAGCCGATCCCGGGCTTTAGGATTTATCTGCGGCCGTGCGACGCCGATGGACGCATCGGAAAATAATGTACTTTAGCCAGAGCATTCCGGAGACCTCCGTTGCTAATGGACGGCTCGCGCCCGTGGCCACGGCTGTATATCATTGAGCCGGCCTACCTCATCAAAACCGCGGAGAGTTCCGGCGGCAGGGATCTCCTCCGGGAGCGCGCCTTTCCCCGTCCGCCCGCCGCGAATCGACCGAAACAAGCGCAGTCCCCAAATCCCCTCCCCCTTCACCTGCGGCCCCACCCCTCTCCCTGGAACGTTCACGATTCCTCCCTCCTTCATTACATTTCGTTATTTGCTTTATTCGCAGACTAGCCTGTCCGAGGGTGGGGGGGGGGGGGGCTTCATAGCTTAAATTTTACACGTTGTATTATATTACATCTAAATCAGTGGGCCGTTTGTCGAAAACAATTGAGGGGTCGCCAGCCACAGTGTCCACCACTTGGGAATAAAACCTGGGGACCCCAACATGTTTTGTAACCCCTCTTCCAGAATACCACCTTGCTTTTAAAGTGCCCCAGCACATCCTAGTGAGTGCCTCTTCCCCTCTAACCCCCAACACCCCCCAGCATGCCCCCCATATCCTTACCCGCCTGGTCTAATTTACCCCAACGACTCCTCCCTGGGATAGATGTTCTCTAAGGCCCCTCTTTGGGTGTGCGCACTTGCAGTATTGTACGCCCAAGTGTGCTGTTAACCTTGAGCTTGAGGAGGTCGTCTCCATCGCTGGCGCGCTGATGTTGAGGCCCCCCCGGGGCGTGGCGTGTAGCAGCTGCACGGGGCTGATCCGCTGGCTAGTTTAGAGCCCCAGGGGCCTGACGAGGCGCGTCTGAGACTCTGCACGCTACTGCACGCGCTCACACGTGACCCTACTGCCAGTTTACCACGGGGGTCAAGGTCGAGCAGGGGGCTTGGGGAATCATGTAGGCCTATCTGGAGTGGAGTACGGGGGGGGGGGGGGCGGTGTTCTGGCTACCTCTCGATGCCATGCTTGCGTACATAATTGACCTTTTACCGGTGCGTACACCGACCTCCAAATTTGACTTCCGGTCAGTTCAGATTTGTCTCGGTTCCACAGGTTCCAACACCGCTAATTAAAGACCCGCAGGTCGGTGCCCCCTTTCTCAAAAGGGGGACGTAATTAATGGAATGTAAAAATTACATTTTGCGAAGAATCGTGAATATTACAGAGATAGGCAAGCCGTGCACGGATAGCAGAGGTTTAAGCGCATGCGCAGAAGTGCGTCTGCCGTCCTCAAGCCCGAACGCACAACGTCTCGCTTTGAAGCCGCTCTCGTTTCTCCCCCCTTTCTATTATTTTCTCCCTATTCCTTTTCTCTTAGCATTTTTATTAAATATTGTTTATCTTTAATAAGTGGCACCGGCCGTACTGCATCCCCATTTCTAAAGGGTAAAGGAGAGTGGGGGGGGGGGGGTGTAGGGAGGCGAGATCGACGGCCAAACGAATTAATTCCCTCTGCAGAGCGGTCAGAGAGATGGAGGGCGCATAGCAATGTGCTTCCCTCAGCAGGCAGCGGAGATAACATGCTAATGAGATCATAAGAAGGAAGCACCAGGCAGGCCCTTGGGACCCACGTAATTTTTATTTCATTTTCTTTTCTTTTCAAGAAATGGTCTCATGATGAAAAAAGAAGAAGAAGAAGAAGAAAAAATTATGATGTCTGCTTTTTGAAATGGCGTTGATAATTGGGAGTGGACGAGGGGTTTTTGTTTCAGGATGTAGAATGGCGTTTAAAGTGCCGAAACTCATAAGTGGAGGGAGGGAGGGAGGGGAGGGAGGGAGGGAGGGGGGGGGATGAAAGTGCAAATAATGGATTGTTTTTGTTAAAGTGAAGGATGTAAAGGAGCCTGTTTCACCCTTAGAGGTCCAGGTGATCTTTTATTGTTCAGTTACATTTTTTAAATAAAATGAAAGCACATTTAAATGCAGTGATTCAGATGAGTGGTGATTGAACGAGGGTGAACGATGTGATGATTCAGACCGTGGTACACTTACTGACCAAAGGGAGTCAATAGAGTCTTACTCTCTGGAGTTATGCTTCATTTGGGAACCGGTTCCTAAAAGTTTTTTGAGATGGCAGAAGCCTTTGTCCGCCACTCCCCCTCATGCTCATGGGAAAGTCTTGGACCAGATCATGAAACGCTGCCAGAATCTGCTTTTATTTAGGTAGATTCTTTGTTGCACTCAGTTTTGTTTGCCAAAATAATCATTAAGTGGTTCAAATCTGTCATTTTTATTTGATTATTATGTTGCAAAACGGCTGGAAAAAGCATTAGGGTGTGTGCATGTTACAATCCTGCATGTTACAATCCTGCAATTGCATCAAAATACTGCTTCATTGCAAGAATCCACTGCACTGTTCTAAACCAGTGTTCCACTGCACTGTTCTGAAGCAGTGTTCCACTGCATTGTTCTAAACCAGTGTTCCGTTGCACTGTTCTAAACCAGTGTTCCACTGCACTGTTCTGAAGCAGTGTTCCACTACACTGTTCTAAACCAGTGTTCCACTGCACTGTTCTAAACCAGTGTTCCACTGCACTGTTCTGAAGCAGTGTTCCGCTGCACTGTTCTAAACCAGTGTTCCACTGCACTGTTCTAAACCAGTGTTCCACTGCACTGTTCTAAACAAGTGTTCCACTGCACTGTTCTAAACAAGTGTTCCACTGCACTGTTCTAAACAAGTGTTCCACTGCACTGTTCTAAACAATTGTTCCACTGCACTGTTGTAAACCTGTGTTCCACTGCACTGTTCTGAAGCAGTGTTCTAATTCACCATTTCAGCAGAGATCTAATTGGCTATAACCCATGTTCCAATGTGCTGCATTAAAACTCCAGCGCAGCTCTCATGCAGTGCTACAATGCGGTGCACTAAACCCGGTGCTCTAATTTAGCTTTTCACTTTTAAATGGCTGCTCTAAATACGCTGTTTGATTGACATGCTCTGATGCCATGCTGATGGATTGATTCTGAAACGCGTAGGTCAGCGCTTCTCTCTGGCTCATATTCCTCATCACTGGCTGGAGGGAGCAGGGGGGCCACAGGGGGCCACAAGGGGGCCACAGCGAAGCATCACACAGACAGACAGTGATCAGCCCTGGAGTGGAAAGAGCACACAAGGGGAGATACATGGGTGGAGACCCCCCCCCCCCCCCCCCCCCCCATGTTCTCTGCTCTGTGGGACCCCTAAGAGGTCAAGCACAACTCTAAGGATGACCCCCTTGTGAACGTACAACCCCCACTCCTCCAGCGTCCCGGAGTACGAGCAAGTACTGATCTGGGCTCAGATTTCCTAACGTTATCCCCATTATGTGCGCAGACGTAAGGACTGATCCCAGATCAGCACTCGTACTCTGAGCTTCACGAGTATTGACTCCGGGTGGTTAAACCCTCACATCTATTACAGGGTTTGCTACAGACTAGAGCCCCTGGTGCCTTTGACTGTAGCTGTGATGCCCAGCAGCAGCTGGTGTTAAACCTCTGCTAATATGGCAGCAGCGCTGGAGAATCCTCTTTTACCTCCTGTACTATGAATATGATGCCTGCGTCCCCCGTCCCCCCCACCCCCTCATCCTCAACCAGATTAATGACAGGCTGAAGCGAGCTGTAATGGATCCGTGTGAAAGGATTTGGCCGGAATGGTTTTAACCATGGAAAAGCTCTGGAGTGGCTACCGGACGGCTATCGGATAACAGCGGGGCATTAACGCGTACGCAGCGCCTGCTGGAGACGGCCGATGCCGAACGACGCTCCCCAATTTTCACATAATCCCCCACGGCTGATTGTTTTGTGAAGTGCACGCGGCCAGCGCATATTCATTAATAACGGCAGGCTAGGAGCTTTTTATTTTATGATTTTATATATTTATTTCCTCTATGGGTGCTTTTCAGCTGGAGCAATCATTTGTAGCCTAATATTGTAAATGACCTTCCTGGTTAAATTTAGACTGGAAGTAAGCTAACAGCAAGCTGTGCAATTTTCTTTATTTATTTATTTATTAATTTTTCGGGGAAACAAATAACTTGCTCGCACACACACGCAGTTAGCTTAGATACCAGCTATCACTGTCCCCATCACCCCCAAACCCTATCCCCTTCTAAATCCGCCTTAGTGTCAGCGGCTTTTGATGCGGCCTCCAAATAGAATTTTTAATAAGGAGTCATTATCATTTTGAGTTCCCCCTGAATGAAAAGAGTGACCTCTGGCATTTATTAAGAGGGGGCTACAGCCAGATAAGGCTCGGTGACATTAACGTGTGAATTTTAACTAAAAGTAGGTCGGTGGGGTGGACGGGGGAGGGGGTGTTCAGGCTGGTAAAGGTGTTGAGAACGCCTCGGTGATGAAAATTGCTCCCATCCCACTTGAGGGTGAATTTTTAAAATGTATTTAGCGTGTTTTGTGGTAGTGGTGCGATACCGGCTGTTTCTGCTGTATCCGTAGCAGCGTCGCGCTTTTGAACAGGGAACTTA
>CM056387.1:37640323-37647823 GCA_029718625.1 Synaphobranchus kaupii
CCCCTAACTCCTCCTTATCACTGCGGAAAGATGGAGGCTGGTTTGGGAGTGACGTCCACCCACCCGAGCTGCCAGCATAGTCAATGCGGCCTGACTCAAATCACACACACATATACACGCATACACACTCTCCTCTCTAAATATTGGCCCCACTGCAGCCTGGAGTTGGAACAATACGCACACAGGCGTGTGTTTGAACAGGGCCATGGCGCTCTTGGGAGCTCTTGCTCCGGGAATTAACAGTGTAAATTATTAAAGCTATTCCATACTTTGCAAACAGTTGTGGGATCACTCGGTGTGTGCGTGTGCGCGTGTGTCTGTATCTGTGTGTTTGCGTATGTGTGTGCACGTGTGTTAGAAAGACGCAGCCCAGTCCCAGCGCTGCACATAGGAACATGCTTTGCTGTACACGCATGCAGTAAGCTTGTGTGGGAATCTCTATTTATACCCTTTGTTTGTAAAACAGAAGCCTGACCTTTAGATGCTCCCATCCCCCTGTAGGCAGTGAGCGCTTCCCTTTGAAGCAGCGCTGAACATTTTATCCTGGTCATTTAATCTCAGTTCTTGCCTGTGATTCTTCAGGAAATAGCACCGCGATTACTTAACCATGCATCCAAAATAATTTCGAAAGCCTTTGAATGAAGACTAGAAGTTGTCAGAATGAGGTGAGAGATATAGTTTCTACACGCAGGCCCTGCAGAAGCACAGAGCTACAGTTCTACACACAGGCCCTGCAGAAGCACAGAGCTACAGTTCTACACACAGGCCCTGCAAGAAGCACAGAGCTACAGTTCTACACACAGGCCCCTGCAGAAGCACAGAGCTACAGTTCTACACACAGGCCCTGCAGAAGCACAGAGCTACAGTTCTTCACACACAGGCCCTGCAGAAGCACAGAGCTTACAGTTCTACACACAGGCCCTGCAGAAGCACAGAGCTACAGTTCTACACACAGGCCCTGCAGAAGCACAGAGCTACAGTTCTACACACAGGCCCTGCAGAAGCACAGAGCTACAGTTCTACACACAGGCCCTGCAGAAGCACAGAGCTACAGTTCTACACACAGGCCCTGCAGAAGCACAGAGCTACAGTTCTTACACACAGGCCCTGCAGAAGCACAGAGCTACAGTTCTACACACAGGCCCCTGCAGAAGCACAGAGCTACAGTTCTACACCACAGGCCCTGCAGAAGCACAGAGCTACAGTTCTACACACAGGCCCTGCAGAAGCACAGAGCTACAGTTCTACACACAGGCCCTGCAGAAGCACAGAGCTACAGTTCTACACACAGGCCCTGCAGAAGCACAGAGCTACAGTTCTACACACAGGCCCTGCAGAAGCACAGAGCTACAGTTCTACACACAGGCCCTGCAGAAGCACAGAGCTACAGTTCTACAACACAGGCCCCTGCAGAAGCGCAGAGCTACAGTTCTACACACAGGCCCTGCAGAAGCACAGAGCTACAGTTCTACACACAGGCCCTGCAGAAGCACAGAGCTACAGTTCTACACACAGGCCCTGCAGAAGCACAGAGCTACAGTTCTACACACAGGCCCTGCAGAAGCGCAGAGCTACAGTTGGGCAAAGTCTGACCCAGAGAACCAACGCAATCTGACCAGAATTTCAACTCATTTTAGTCACTCCTACCGGAGTTTCAACTGTGTGTGTGCGTGTCAGGGTCACTGATTTTATGTCGATGGCCAGTTCCCGAGTCTTGTCTTCAGTAAATTAATTTGTAAGTAAGTAAAGTAAATAACGCAATTTATCATGTGACGTGGGAGAAATAGAACAAACGGAGTGTAAAAAGAACTCACAGGGAGCAGCCAGAGGGGCAGATAGATTGTAAGAGGAGAGGGGGGCAGTTGGAAATGAGAGAGGGAGAGGGGCAGATAGATTGTTGGAGACGGAGGGGCAGGTTAGAAAATAGAGGGGGGAGAGGGTCAGATAGATTGTGAGAGAGGGGGGGGGGCAGTTGGAAAAGAGAGGGGCAGATAGATTGGAAGAACAGAGGAGATAGAGGGAGTAGGTTTGGTAGAGCGGGAGCTCGTTTGGAGAGGAAGAAAGGGAATGAGAGAGAGAGGGAATAAGAGAGGGAGGGGGTGAGGAAGATTTCTCCATTATTCCCTGCAACGCTTCACTTTGTGTCGGGAAGTGAATTTTCTCGCTGTTCTTACCGCTATCACAGGAAGGAGTCGGGGCACAGAGTTGCCGCGTTGAGTTTATGCGTGGCTTTCGGGCAGCCGTGAGCTAGACTTCACAAGCTTCTCTCTAGAGTTTGAAATCCCTAATCTCCCCTCAAAGGGAGCGTGCTAGCTCTGTGTAAATGTGCCCAAGTTCTGAAGAATTTTCCAGGAGGAGTCTTCAAATCTCCTCTCTGTGATGGGTTACTCTACAGCACAGCACCAAGACGTCTGTGCACCTTTGAGCAGTTTATTTGGTTATCCTTTCGTTAGCGGTAGCGGTGGGTGTAGCATTGATATCATGCGATGAGGCTTGGAGGTGGTGGAGTGTCACTGTGCTACGTCAGGCTTGTCGTGCTGACCAATGGAGAGAGAGGAGAATACGTCTGCCCTCGTCGTGCTGACCAATGGAGAGAGAAGAGAATACGTCTGACTCATCGTACTGACCAATGGAGAGGCAGGAGAATAAAGCTGTGCACTGCACACGTCGTAGTACTAGGCACAAAAATAGAGGACCTACTTAATACTAAAAAATATCATATCATAGAAACTCTCTAGAAGGAAAGGCCTGGGTTACCAAAATAGCAAGAATAAGTTATTTCCATGAAGGCGTGAGTTTAACCTCACACCTCACGTCCGCACTCGTAACTCGTTTCAGCTCCAGGCTAGACACATCAGCTTAAGGCAGCTGGCCGTGCTGCTTGTATTCCAAGCTGGACAGTGCGGTGAAAGACGGCCGTTGGTGTCAGGAGCGCTGCTAACACTGCCGTAGCGCAGGACAGAGGGGAAAGCCTTTTATTCAGCCGCTGAAAAGATGGCGGCACTGGGTTTCTATGCTCATGGCCTGGGGAGTGAATGACATTCTGCTGCTCCCTCACTGTTCTACCAAGCAAGGTGCATGAGGGGGAAAAGGACAAAGAACTGTATGTAGGGAATTCAGCTCACTCCTGGAGAGAAATGGAAGGCCAAAATAAGCCTCTCTGCTGAACAATAAATAATTATATAAATCTTAAAAAAGCCCAGGCTTTTTACTCGTAAGTCTACTCCCCTGACTTACAGTTGGAAAAGTATGTTGACATTCTGATATTCTGGAAGCAAATGAGGGTTTTTTTTTAAAAAAGTAAAATTTAAAAAATCAAAAAGGGTGGCAGTGTAGGGCGGCAGTGTAGTATAATGGTTAAGGAACTGGACTTGTAACTGAAAGGTTGCAGGTTCGATTCCCAGGTAGGACACTGCCGTTGTACCCTTGAGCAAGGTACTTAACCTGAATTGCTTCAGTATATATCCAGCTGTATATATGGATAATATGTAATAAGAAGTTGTGTAAGTCGCTCTGGATAAGAGCGTCTGCTAAATGCTAATGTAATGTAATGTAAAAAAAGGATCTGGAACCCTCAGTGTCCTGAAATAGTGACCGTGATCCCCTTGGCGACGGTCCTGGAGCAGGTGTCTCACGGTCAAGTCCTGGTCTAGGTGACCCTGTCAGTTAACGCTTTGACGGTGTGCCTCGCCTGCTCGCAGAACTTGCGCGTCTCGGTAGACACGCCCACCTGGCTGTGAGTGCCTGCGCATTCCTTCGCCGCAGTCTGGGAGAGTGATGCAGTCTGGGAGAGTGATGGATGGATCTGTACAAATAAGCCAACACAGATTACACTAGGAGCGAGAGGCAGGTGGTTACTGTGGGTTTTTCTCCGTTTTTATTTACCCATTATCAGAGCGAGGCAGGTGAACGAGCATGGTGTCATTGGGCCTTCTTTTATGGCCGATTGAAAGCTGACTGCTTCTCTTTATCCTTGTGAAGTCAGGGATTTTTGATACCTCGCTCGACACGGCAAATGCTTGACACCAGCCTCCTTTTGTTCTTCTGCAAACGGCTCCGACGGAATATAAAAGCAGTTTCAAAATAAAGGTTGGGGGGGGTGGGGGGGGCAACAGATTCAGTAGTGCTCATCGAATGAAGCGTTTGGTACGGAGTAAAAAGCATTCTCAGAATGCGGTTGAAGAGGGAGCAGGAGACTTGTTGTTTTCAGGTAAATTTGCAGGTAATCACTCGTGCAGTGTTTGACAGTGTAGCTTTTAACATCACACATGGGGAATCGTTCCCTATGGAATCGTCTCCTGTAGCAAAGAGGAGGAAATAGTTATGAGCGTTGCAAAAATTGCTTTGAATCACCCGGCATTGCCTAGTTTAAATGGCCCCATACCTGTATTTAAGGGAAGCTTTCATATACCTTTTCCACCCACTACTCCCACATTATTTCCAGTGCAGTCTGCAGGAGGGGAGAGGGGCCGGTTATTAGAACTGGTCACCCACAAACAGGCTCTATAGTGTGGAGACAGGGCAGGGATTATAACTGGTCACCCACAAACAGGCTCTGTAGTGTGGAGACAGGGCAGGGGATTACATTACATTACATTACATTACATTACATTTATTTAGCAGACGCTTTTATCCAAAGCGACGTACAGTAAGTGCGTACAGAGACATCATCATCATTACAGAACAGACGAGGCAAAGCACATCCTTTGCATAATGTAGCAGCTATCCGTAGCAATGAACGTTGACTGTAGTTCACAGTAAGCTGTGGGCAAATCAGCAACACCACACTTCCATTCCAAATACTATTATAAACTACTATTATAGACCATTCCAAATACTATTATAAACTATGCTATTATAAACCATTCCAAATACTATTATAAACTATACTATGATAAAACATTCCAAATACTATTATAAACTATAATAAACAGATAGGATATAATAAATAGGATTAGAACTGGTCACCCACAAACAGGCTCTGTAGTGTGGAGACGGGGTATGGATTTTAACTGGTCACAGACTCTAGTGTGGAGATGGGCATGAATTAGAACTGGTCACCCACAAACAGACTCTGTAGTGTGGAGACGGGGCAGGGATTAGAACTGGTCTCCTACACAAAGACCCTTATAGGAAATGGACCTGCAGAAGTTGATGTGTGAGAACTCACTGGTTGTCTTGCTTTCAGTTTTATTGCCAGGCCACCAAATGTGTGTGTGACAGAGAGCGTGTGTGTACGTGCATGCATGGGTTTGTGTGTGTGTGAGTGAAATAATGTATGCGCGTGCGTGCGTGCGTGCGTGTGTGTGTGAGAGAGATAGAGAGAGAGAGCGTGATTTAGTTTTGATGAAGTCACTGCTGTGCACTATTCCAATCAGACAGTCGATGGGATCTGGAATGAAATGGCCGTGAATGTGAGTTGCCAGCGATAGATACAACAGCCTCACCCCCCCCAAGTCTGACCGTGTTTACTCCAGCGCTGAGCTCTGCGGGATTGGGTAGGTAGGGGGGCTCCGAGCCCCTGCTACACTGTCAGCACCTGCCCCCCCCCCCCCCAAAAAAAACGCCCGCACACAGCCCCATATCTAAATCCCTCAGGTGCATTAGCCCCCCTATAGGGGGTCTCCTGTGGCGGATTTCATCCCCTCTGCCCCCCATATCCCCCACATATACTGACGGGGGGGGGGGTTACTCTAAATGCCACCATCGCTGATCACTGCAAACTTCTATAGATGGATAGGAGTAATAAGTAGTCTATTTTCTGTTTATTACATTTTTTTTTTGGAAGGGGTCGGTGGGTTTGGCTCCAGCTTGCACGAGCCTGCTTCCTAATCCCCAGTGTTAAAGGCAGGAGTGTTAGTTATCGCTGTTGAGTGATTTTTGACAATTTGAAGACCATCCTGAATCAATCCATAAAAACACGCTTCTAATACCACATTGCTGGGACTGGACATAAATCTAAAGTTTTCTGGAAATACTTTATTTATTTTTTTATTTTTTTATAAATCTTCTTGCTGTTGTGGCCAAGCAAACATGTCCCCACAGTCCGTGAAGGGCAGCAGGACTATCTGCTGAAATCTTTCTTTGTTTATGCCATTGTTGTTTCCAATTTGTGTGCAAAAGTGATGGAAATGTTGCCTACAAAGGGGGATTGGTACGCTTTGAGTATGCTTTGTGTATGCTTTGAGTACACTTTGAGTACGCTGGACTATTAAAGACAAAAGTCCACGTGTGTGTCTGCTCCCTGTTCTCGACACTCTGTGAGCACCTTTAGAGTAGTCTTGTTCTTGTTTGTATAACTTGATTAATCTTCAATCGGGTATTTGGCAACTTGCACTTGCTGTCTCTCTCTTGAGACTATACTGTAGCCCCATGTAGGGAATGACTGCCCTTTGACCCCTGGTGTTTGTGCTGTAAGGGGCTCTGGATACCTGGCAGTGAAGTGTAAGTAATGGAGCACACGCAGGTGATGGATGTGAGGAAAGGGAACAGCGTTAGCTCCCTGTACCTGGCCCGAGCCGGGTCGGCGCATTTCTCCTCATTTGTTTCATTAGGTTCGGTTTTGGGCGCCAGCGCCTCGTCTGACTGGCTGTTCTCCCAGCAGGCCGTACGCGGAGGGCCATTTGTAAACGGGCGGCACGGGGGAACGGTGGGACGCTTAAAGAGGTACCCTTCACCGGTCTGTCTGCGCAGATGGATTTCCCAGACTGCTCGGCGTCTGAGGGACATTTCTCAAAGTGGCGTTTCATAAAGCGGTGGCGGAGCTCTCCTTCCTGTTCTTATCGCCGTCAGCTGGAAGCTTCCCAAAACCACCCCCCCCCCCCTCCCCCCCCTGCTGCCATGGTGACGCATGCCACCCCCCCACCCCCGGCACTGCCTCTGTATCTGTTATATTCTGTACCTGGGAGCGTGTGAGAGGTGTGTGTGTGTGTGTGTGTGTGTGTGTTTGTGTTTGTGAGCATGCATGCGTGTGTATGCGTGTGGCCGGCCCACATGTGCTGGTGCCCAAAATTGTCCACGCGCGGCGTGCCTGTGCACGTGTGTGCTTGTGTTTGAGTGCGTCTGCATGCGTGTTTGTATGTGGGTGTGCACACACGTGTATGTGTGTGTGTGTGTGTGTGTGTGTGTGTGATGCTCGAACTCGTGAGCAACTGCACGTGTGTGTGTGTATGTGTGACAATAAATCTCACACATACACAAGTTTAATTGTATGAGTCCAGGGCTCATTGGGTATGATGTCCAGGGGATGAGGTACGTGTGTGTGCGTGTGCGTGCGTGTGCGTGTGCGTGCGCGTGCGCGTGCGTGTGCGTGTGCGTGTGCGTGTGCGTGTGTGTGTGTTACATGCCCAAAGGATACACGGAGGATAGCTCTCCTCCTGCTAGACTGCATTCCTGCTTGCAGTAGAAACAGACGGGCTTGTCCATCCCTGGAGAAACAGCAGGTCCTCCGTTTCTCTCATCAGCCAAACACCTGGGAACAGCAGCGGCCGTTTCCGCCGA
>CM056387.1:37655323-37667823 GCA_029718625.1 Synaphobranchus kaupii
GGGGAGAGACCAGATCACAGTACACAGTCTTTAATGCATGCAGAACCACGGTAGCCAAGCGGCGGTTTTGGCGGGAGGAGCAGGAGGAGGGGGGGGGGGCTCCCTTCATTACTAACACAGGGGACTGTGGGGAGATTGTGAAGGGGAGGGGGGAGGGGGGTTTATCTAAAAGCCAGTGACCTGGGACCCGCGTCTGGCAGACACCTCATTTAATTTAATACATTGGAGCGCGCGACTGCGGAAAGTTCCGGAGAGAGAGGGAGATAATCAAGCGCTGCGTCCCCCGCAATAAAAGGCGCGCCGAGATGACACGGAAGAAATTGGATTTGGGAATGGTAAAGCGGAGCGAAATCCGAGCGGGAAGGCGCGTGATTACACTCAAGCGCTCACCCCCTTCACCGGGAAAGATTTGCTTTCTCTCTCTCTCTCTCTCTCTCTCTCTCTCCGAAGAGAAGGGGGGGGGGGGGGGGGGTTGGGGAGGAAGTCTGAATTCCCGCTAATTAATGGCAGCATGAAAAGCCTGCTTTTCTCCGAGCGCCCTCTTCATTTCCCTTTCCCCCTTTCATACGGTGCTCTGCACGGTGACGCAGACGAAATGAAAAGAGATTAAATGTAATTTTTCCTTCGCACTGCGGCCTCTCGCTTCCTGGTCTCGGCGCAGACGCATTATCCTCGCCTCGTACGTTCTAATTTAACCAGTCCTAGCTCTCGCGTCTGCCCCCGTCGTCTTGCTTGGAGTAATTCAGATCCTTTCGTTTGTTATTTACTGTTATGTACGTGTTGGAAATGTGGCCTCTCTGGACCGTGTGGAGAAATTAGAGAAATCCTGTCTGGTGATATTAACCCAAACACTTCAGTCAGCAAAACGCTCAAGCCCCATCCCCTTATCCTGGGTGTTGCCCAGCTTTAGGTGTGTGTTCAGACTCAGGTGTGTGTTCAGACTCAGGTGTGTGTTCAGCTTTAGGTGTGTGTTCAGACTCAGGTGTGTGTTCAGCTTTAGGTGTGTGTTCAGACTCAGGTGTGTGTTCAGCTTTAGGTGTGTGTTCAGCTTTAGGTGTGTGTTCAGACTCAGGTGTGTGTTCAGACTCAGGTGTGTGTTAAGCTTCAAATTAAATTTAATTTGTGTGTTATCTCGGTGCGCCTTTTATTGCGGGGGACGCAGTGCTTGATTATCTCCCTCTCATTCCGGAACTTTCCGCAGTCACGCGCTCCAATGTATTAAATTAAGTCCAGTTCCCCCCCAGTAAATACCTGGGATATGGAAATCCCCTTAGTTCTGAGGGACCAGTGCTGACCGTTCACGGTCGAGACGGTCGCACCCTACTTATGGGAATTGTGGGGTTGGAATCCGCCGTGCCTTAATTAAAGAGGAGGGAAAAAGAAAATATAGTCAAATAGTCAGGCCCCTCTCTCTGCATGACCTGGCTATTTTTATGCTTCTTAATCATTAAACCTGATTACAGCAAACAAACAGCACGTCATTAGATTAGCAGCAAGGACACAGAGTCTACGGTGATAATAATGTATTTTAATGGAAGGGGCTGCTCAGAATTAGCATCCAGATCGCTGATCCGATTTGCAGCCGCCGTGATAAATGCCAGACGCCAACCCCCCCCCCCCCCCTGATCGGGCCGAAGACTGGGGCCCAGATCCTAGTCGAGAATCGAGAACCCAACCCTCACGTGAACTTGGCCCGCTCTTGCTTAATCAGTCCCAGGAGTGATTAGGTTACCCTACTGTGCGACAGTGCCGGGGGGTGGGGGTGGGGGGGGGTGGGGGGGGGGGGTGGGGTGGGGCGGTGGAGATGGGGAACTCTCACAGTGCCACCTTGCGGCTGCAGGTGGACAGAGACGGATGGACGGACAGACAGACTTAGACTTAATTGACGCACAAACACAATGGCTAAACGTGTTCTCCAGCAGGATGTTGGTCAAAAACCCATAAAAGCGGTTTTGAGATCCAATGAGAGATTAAGCTAGGAGAACTGTGAGGAAAATATTGTATTGAATATTTACAAAAATATTTTTCTGAAAGTATTTCAGCCTGGCTGCATGGGACCAGGGTTCGAGGGAAGAAGAATGCACTCTAATTTCTCCCATTGTCTCATAAACCTGTGTACCCAATCATACCCCAGCACTGTTCCCTTTCGGGAGTGAAGAGTGTGCTCTTGATTTCTTCTTTGGTCCTCCCCTCGCCCCCGGTGTTGTGGGAAGGCACCCCCTCTTTCCCCGCCCGTGTGAAGGGGCAGTAAGGCGCTGACGTGTGACCCCATCGCTCTCTCACTCTCGGGGTACGGGCTCTTTCGCGTAGTGTGCCGCCAGGGGCTGCGGCCCGAGGCGCTAATCCTTGACTGAACTCATCAGGGCTCGGGCTCAGAGTTCCCCTCGAATTGGAAACCAGATGTTCCCCCCCCCCCCCTCACTGAGCTCATTACCTGGACACAGGAAGTCTCTCGTAAGGGGGTGGGTGGGCGTTGGCTTGGGTTGGGTCAGTGATATGACCCCCACTGGTATGTTTGTCTTCCGTCTGCACTGTCTGTTGCCAAGACCCGTTTCTATAAGGGGGCGGGGCTCATGAATAGACAGAAATGTATGCAGCTGCATCCTGCTTTTTTTATTGTTTTGTGTTTGAATGACTGGTCCAGTCACACTGACTGTCTATACGTTTGGTTATCAGACTGTTTTGTACACATACACATACACATACACATACACGCACACACACGGTATTGTTAATGGTGTGGTCTGTTCCACCTTCTCGCTCGTTGCTGAATCTTTGCTTCTCACCTGCAGTCTAATCTTGTTCTTTGAGGCACAGCCCCCCCCCCCTCCCCCCCCAACCTCTCCTCAGCAACTAGAGGCAGGGAAGGAATTGCCATGCATTTCACGTTGATGCCGGAGTGCGTTGCTATGGGGGTTGCTAAGGACTTAGCAGCGGAGTGACGTGAAAAGTCCAAATATTAAAGGTGTCCGTCTGAAACACAGCCCTTTGAAGCTGTCTGGAATCCGCCATGGCGATGGACTGCTCATTTTTCTTATCTCATCTCTCACTCTCCCTTTCTCTCTCTCTCTTTCTCTCTCTCTGTCTGTCTCTCTCTCTCTCTCTCTCTCTCTCTGGAGATACCGTAATTAATCTTGCAATGAACAAAGCGCTGGAGGGAGAAATGCATTAAAGAAAGGCAAACAAACAAGAGCAGAGCTAAACCGACCCAACAGATGGTATCAGGGCCTTTGTTGGACATTATTGCATTTTAGTTAGAAAGGCACAGTTAACATATACTGAAGATGCATTAATATGAGACGTATCCATGTCATATTATTGACAATAGACAGGGAAAGCAGGGGGTTCAGTGGTAGCCCTGCCGTGCTGTGTTTTCTTGAGAAGTACGTATGATGTGTGGGGATTATGCTGCACCGGCTGTTACTTCAGACTAGTCATAGTTCTGTGGTAGTGCTAGTGGAGCAGTGGTCCCCAGCCCTGTTCCTGGAGATCTACCATCCTGTAGGTTTTCATTTCAAACCCGATTTTGGCACACACTAATTAGCAGCTCAGCGAGATCTCTAGCTGTTGAATGAGGCATGCTTTTTTTAGGGGTTAGATTGAAAACCTGCAGGATGGTAGATCTCCAGGAACTGGGTACTGTAGTAGAAGGACATGGTTCTGTGCTTTGAAATGGGGCTTGCTCGTTTGAATCCGGGCTATGCCATTAACCAACACTCTGCCCAGCAAGTTAGGTTTCTGCCAGCCAGTTTTCTTTAGACTATAGTTATATTGTATTAGTGCCTCCCAGTAACTCAGCCGGTACCTGCAGGTCACTGACTGCCATCAGTCCTGGTAACCTGCAAGGTATTGGATGTCCTTCTGTTGTACTCATGGCTTGTTGCGTGTGAAAGGCGTGCGGAAGTGGGCTACACTCCTTGCTACACCTTCCTGTGTGGGCGTGGGGAAGGTCGTGTTGAGTTGAGTAGGGTGCGGTCAGTTTGAGGTTACGGTGGTGGGAGAGGTAAGGAATGAATAACTGATGATTAGAGGTTAAGGAATAATGGTCTGAGGCCCGTGTGGGTAGTTTTGAGCAGGGTAAAGGCTGCTGGAATGAGTTAATCCTTCTCTCAACACATTACTCTCTCCCTCTATCTCTCTTTCCCTCTGTTTATCTCCCTCTATCTCTCTCTTTCCCTCCCTGTTTCTATCCCTCTAGTTCTTTCTCCCTCTATTTCTCTCAATTCAATTCACAAAAGCTTTATTAGCATGACCAGATGCATCTTATGTGGCCAAAGCACAGAACAAAGAACACAATTGAACACATAAACACAGATCTAGACATACAGTGTACAGATAAATATACGCAAATATACTCACTGGTTGTCCCTCTGTTTATGGCAAGCTGTTACATATTTTGCCGCTAATGCAATGCAATTTCTATGTTCTCATAAATAGGGGAGCTTTTGCTGGTCATTTAAAGTTATGAATTCTGGGCATATTTTTTAAATAAATTTTGGGTAGAAATTTTCCCTTATGTCCTGGTACCTCCCACACGTTGTGAGGAAGTGCAGTTCTGTCTCCACCACTCTCTCTCTCCCTCTCTGTTTCTTTCCCTCTATCTCTCTCTCT
This sequence comes from Synaphobranchus kaupii, assembly GCA_029718625.1. Lineage (NCBI taxonomy): Eukaryota > Metazoa > Chordata > Actinopteri > Anguilliformes > Synaphobranchidae > Synaphobranchus > Synaphobranchus kaupii. The sequence continues at coordinate 37,659,935 of CM056387.1, forward strand.
CCCTCTTTGTTTCTCTCCCTCTTTCTCTTTCTCCCTCTCTTTCTCTCCCTCCCTCTCTGTTTTTCTCTTTCCCTCTCTGTCTCTCTCCTTCTTCCTCCCTCTCTTCTGTTCTCAACTCGACGCAGGTTTTTGTTTTCTTCATTGGCCGGACAAGCGCACTCACGTGTCACACATTGTATATCAGGGATGTCCGATCTTTTCCCAAAAGGGCCCGTGTGGGTGCTTATTTTAGCCCAGCACTAGGACGCATGATTCAGCTAATTAACTAATCATGATCCTCAAACGAGAACCTTGATAAGTCGAATCAGATAGTAGTAGGGTTGTAGTGCTAGGCTACCCCCACCGTCACCGGCCCTTTTCTGGTAAGATTGGACACGTCTGGCGTGTATATTAAGAAGCGCATATTTTTTTTGTGCTTTTGGTTCATTTACACTGGCTGAAAGAAACAGTGTAGGTGATCATCATTGTGTTAGCTGATTGTGTAGCTGATTGTGTAGCTGATTGTGTAGCATGCCAGTTGAGTGGTGTGTCCAGTCTCGTTGTCTCTTAACGTCAGAACGGCTTGTTTTATTTATGTTACCGGCACATCCTCTGGGATAATAAAGACTGGCTCGGCTTGACAGAAGCCACCAATCAAAGCGCTGGAACGTGGTGATACAGGGCGCGCTGTAAATCATTTTACGATGGTAAGAAACCAATCATTGGACCGTGTTGTTTTGTGTTTTTTTTTTGTTTTTTTTTCAGGTGAGTACGGGCCAGCCTCGGTCAAGTGTACCCCCAATTCATCCCACTGCATTGTGGGGTACAGAGCTGCTGAAATCTGAGGTACAGTATAGCGACCCCCTCGTTACACACGATACGGACACCAGTGTGTTTTATGGGGTTTTTATGAACTTTCCCTAAATCGCTGCTACAGCTAGTGTGCACACAGCATCGTATAAACGACACGCTTTACGAGTCTCCGTGTCCACAGAACAAAAGCGCCAGGTTCCCCCGTTCGCACGCTTTGGCTGTTTCAATAATCCACAACACCTACTCCTCACACTACATATATGTGTATATATATGCACGCTGTTTCCCTGTGCAGCGTCTTTGTGACACTTCTCTGTAAAAAGCGCTATACAAATATAATTGAATTTAATTGAATTGAGTATATTTTTTTGCGCTTGTGGAAGTAAATTAAAACGATGAGTTCAGTGATATTTTTGATGACAAAAAGGAAAATGGATGATTTGGTGTTATTGTGACTGCGAAGGAGCATCAGTCATTTCCATGCGGGGTGGGGGGAGGGATTGTGTACATGGAGACCAGGATATTTAGCAAGGAGATCAATACCAGGCTAGATGGTAATGACCGTTCCTCCCCAGCTCAGCCGGGAGGGCCTGGGGGGGCGGTGATGGTGGGTGCGCCCCCCCACAGTGCCACAGCAGCTGTCACAGGGGGGGGTAGTCAGCGCTGGATGGAGGAGAGAACCCTCCGGATCAATAACTTTTGTCTTGTCCCCCCTGCCTTATGGCTCATTCGCCAGGCGACGTTGGCGGCTGGCCGCACGCGTGCTCCCGTCGCGATTAGCCGCTCTTCCACCCACCCGTGTGTCTTAATTCACGTTGGTCCTGTATTTTCTCTCTCCTGTGCCCATTACCAACACCCCACCCCCACCCCCACCCCCCACTAATTTTCGGGATTCCCGGACCTGGACCCTCCGGATTTGCGCCCCAGTTGACGCGCCGTGACGCCACCATCCGGAAGCTGCGGCAGGACGTGCTCCATTCCCACCAGGCCCGGGATTCCCAGAGCGCCCAGGTAAATTCCCGGGAATACCATCCTGCGCCGAGACCCCGTATTCCAACCAGGAGGAGGACATACGACCCCCCCCCACCCCGTCTCCCTTCCTGTTTCCAAACATCTCATTACCGCCATCAGAATCAAACATGTATGATGCTATAGATCCGCGTTCGCTTGCCGTTATTGATCGTTTTAATTTTGATGCGCGATCGCAGATACGTGTGAGAGTGCATTTATATTACGCCATTACGCCATTACGCAGAAGTGTAACGAGCTGATCCGATGTCTCAAATTAAACAAAACAAAAAAAAAAAACCTTATCTTCCTAATTATTGCGTTTTTTCCATTTGAGAATTGGGAAGATGATCATTAAAACGGCACCGCTTTGTTCGAAGCTGCCAGACGTTGTGATTACGCGCCCGGGATCGTGATTTAAATGAAATATTGATCATCCTGGTGTTTGGAAGCTAAGAAAAAGAGAAAGAAAAAAAAAACGACACCACCCTGAAAACTTGTGTACGTTTTTTTTTTTTTTTTTTTTTTGCTCACATTTTCTCACGTATTTTCTTTCCCTCCTCTATATCTCCGCAAACGAAAGCCCTCGGACTACTCCGCTTAACATAAGAGCCGCTTGGGCTTCCCGTCTCCCATTCTTTCCCGTTGTAGTGTGCTAATGTCATGATTTAAATGAAGTATTGATCAGTTTAGGAGGGGGGGAATAAGGGGCAGAGAGAAGGGAGAGGGAGAGAGAGAGATTGTAAGAGAAAGAGAGAGAAACGGCAGGGTTATCGCCGCGAATCACTCACGGAAAGGGAGCGATCCCCCAGCTAAAGTCAAAAGCGCTTTTCTTTTTCTGTTGCTCTTTTTGTTTTGTTTGTTGAGACTGACAAGCAGGAAATCTGTTGTTTTTCATTTTTCTTTTCATTCATAAAGAAGCAGGAGTTTTTTTTTTTGCGCTGGCGATTGTTGTCAAACGGCCGGAAGGACGGTAGCGATGGTCGTGCTTGACGATGGATCGCGGTCAGGAAGGGGGGGGAGGGGGGGGTTGGACAGAGATGGACTGTTTTGGCTGGGTCCCTCTTTCCCAGTACTCTTCTTCTTTTTCCCGCTCTCCGGATGGGATTCATTTTGGGAGTGGACCCGGCTGCATATATCTGGGGGGCCTCTGCGATGACTCTTGGCTTTACTCCTGGACTGTGGATCCCGCTGTGCGGACGACTCTGCCGAATCTGTACCGGGACCCGGGGTCTGTCTTATTCCTCTCCTTCAGTTTGTCCTCTCTTTTCTTTCCACCTCTCCTTCTCTCTGTGCCTCACTCTCTCTCTCTTCCTCTCCTTCCCTCTGTCCCTCTCTGTTCCCTTCTCTCTCTCTCTTACGCTCTCTCTCTCTCTCTCTCCCCGCTGTTACCGTGGCTGTCTGGGGGGATTTTGAGGTAAACGCGTCATGTTAATTAGTTCATTATTTATTAATGTACGCGTTTGTGTGTTGCCGTGCGCCGACCCGGCAACCGGTTGGAAATGCGAGTGTCAGAGAGGTGATACCTCCGCTGGCCGTCGGACAGAGATGTACGTATTACTCGCCTCTCCTCAAAAGTTGAAAGGTTGCGTTGGGGGAAATGGGGGGGAAAAAAATGTTGTCTGAAAGGTGCAAAGAAAAGTACTCCGGCCGAAACAGCCCTCGTACTTGTTAACGTCACACGTCAAGCGCCTTCTCTGTGACGGTCCCGTTGGACGCAGCTCCATGCCACGAATACCACACACATGCGGTCGGGGGAGTTCTTGTGCAGGGGCTTCACTTGTTTTTTTTTGTTTTTTTCTTTTTTTTTAAATGAACCAAAGAAAAAGGACGTGTTACTCAAGCTCAACAGTGTTTCGGTTCAAAGCGACTGACTGTTACTTTGTCGTTCACCTCCGGTATCACTCTCGCTGTCAGAAAGAGGGGAGTTTTTTTTTGGTACCGTTGGGATGGACTGTGAGAGGAGTTGCTTGGTACAGAGCTTGGGATACTGGCATGTCACCCCCCCCCCCCCCCCCCCCCCTCCCCAGGCAGAGACGAGAGGATCTTTACAGCGGATTGATTTTCCCTTCCTCTACGCTCTACCTCCTCTCCCCTTTCCGCCATTCGATAGCTGGACGCCCAGGAGCAGCGGATCTCCCAGCTGCACAGGGAGCTGCAGGAGAGCCAGCAGGAGCTCCAGCGCGGACACGGCCGCACCCAGCAGCTGCACAGGGACCTCTCCACCACAGAGAAGCAGGCCGAGGAGCTCCGAGCGCAGGTATGCCACCTACTACCGGTCCCAGGCTTTTCGGGCCTACCCCTTTTCTCCCCTCCTTTTTACCGTCCAGTTTCCGTTTAACGACATCATCGCTGTGGGCTTCACACACCGTGTTCGGCGTGAATGATTATGTGTCTATTTGCTTGGATAAAGAGTATTTGCTTGGATGTGATCATTAAATATCTGAACATTAGTTTGTATACATTTTTGGTCTCCTAAGCTTTGCTAAATGTGTTAGAACTGGGTATCCAATAAGAAGAGTTCATCTGTGTTTTGACGGACTCGGGTGTTGAATGGTGTGTTGCATCAGAGACATGAATGATACAGAGCAAATTCAGTACGCTGCGGCCTCCAGCACCCCGTTACCGCGCAACGCTACGCGACGTTCTGCCCCTGACCGCGACGAGACCGCTCTCCACCCATAAGGCTCTGCTGGAGGCAGAGTCGCCCACTGCTCGGGTCATTCTCGTGTCACGCCAGGAAACGGGCGGCCGGCGCTTAGCGACACGGCCGCGTCCAGGTGGGCTTTTTAAGTGAATAAATTGTGCATAATTGCAACTGCGAGCTGGGCTTGGCGCCTCGGCGGTATCGTCCGCGGGGGGTCTGTAATTAGGAGACGCGTCACGCGGTTGCGCAGACTTATTATTGTAATTACAGGGCTTTTATAATGAAGAAACCGGACCTCTAACGGGGTCCTGCCCTCTCTGTACCACGGGCTCTGAGACAAAGGAGAGGACGCTATTGGTTCGGTTGTCGACGGTGGTAAATTATCTGCTCTCTTGGTGTGACGCTATTGGTTCAGCCTTTGGTGGTACATTGTCTCCTACCTGGCTGTGACCCCCTGTGATGTTGGATATGTGATATACAGCTGGGCATGGCTGTGACCCCCCCCTAACGTTGGATATGTGGGGGGGGTGAGTTAGAGCCAGATGCCTGTGTTTAGCAAACTGCTCTGCCCGTCAGTGTCAGTCAGATAGACAAACAGACATACGCAGCGAAGTCTGTAGCTGTGATACAGTGTTGGTGGCGGGGGGGGGGGGGGGTTGGTGTAGGTTCATGGTGAGGCGTGCGAGACGTCTGTCTGTCACGGGGCTTCAGAGCGGAAACCCCAAAAGGGCCCCGCTCACCCTCTCCTGGCGTGCGTGTGTGGAGGGCGTGACTGCCGGACCAATCAGAGCCTGGGGCTCTGTCAACCAACCGGCAACCACTGCAGAATCTCTGTCACCTGTTGCTAGGACACTCACGGCAAACTTTCCTCCTGAGCTGGAAGAAGCCTTAGGAGCTAAACTCTGTAACTGATCTGGGATCAGCCGGAGAATTCACAGCGTATTCACCAGACAGGCAGGCGCAGGGAGCAGGGTGGACGCGTAGTTCACAGAGCAAGCGGGAGGGGCGTCGAGCAGCGGAAATGCGTCAGTGATGACTGATTCGGGATCAGTCCCGTGGAAGGCTGGGTCACAGAGACCCAAGCAGGGAGCACGCCCGCTCGGACCTTCAGCCCAAATCACAGTCATCGCCTCAGAGGTCGTTTGCATGTTATTCACGCCCATCAAATTCGTGTTGCATTCTCAGCGTGAGCCAACGTACATTACTGCCGTTTAATAGACGCTCTTATCCAGAGCAACTTAAACAGCTTTTTTTGCAGTTTTACGAACCATTCATACTAGCTGCATATATACTGAAGCATTGCAGGTTAAATATTACTTGCCTGAGGGTACAATGGCAGTGTCCTACCTCGGAATCAAACCTGCAACCATTCGGTCCCTTAACTATTACACAACACCACACTAGACATGTGTACTTAGTGTACTTTACCTGGGTTGTGTACAGCGAAACGTGTCACTCGTTTTGGTGAAACGGGCGTAGGGCGTTTGGAGATCGTGATCCGCTGTAGGTCCAGTGTGGAGAGAAGCTCTACCTTTGTTTGGACTGAAATTACTGCAGCTTGACATTCCTGCTCTGCTGACATGAGCCCGGGTTGTACAGGGAACCCCAGTGAGGTTAATGTGCTGAAGTGACCGGTACGGTTTCCACACTCTTCTACACTGCTCTCAGTCCTGCTGCAGTGCTGGTATGACGGCTGGTTACCTCCCTTGCAGCTGTCAGAGGTGAAAGGTCAGCTGGTGCACGTGGAGGCGGAGAATGAGGCCCACAGGACCTATAAACTGGAGCAGAGAGCAGAGGTGAGTGTGCTGGGGTTAAACTCACTGCTACTACCACCCTGACTCTTCTGGGGTTTAGTCACTAACACACACACCTCAGCACATTGGGGTTTAGTCACTAATACACCTCAGCACACTGGGGTTTAGTCACTAACACTGCCTGACTTAAATACACTGGGGATTAGTCCCTGTCAATGCCACACCTCTGCACACGGGTTTAGTCACTAACACTGACAAATCTGAACACAGTGTGCTGAGGTAGGGCAGTGTAAGTCAATAAAACCCAATGTGTTGAGATCCGGTAGTGTATGAAACTAATCCCCAATGTGTTCAAATGTGTCAGTGTTAGTGACTAAACCCCATTGGGGATTAGTTTCATACACTACCGGATCTCAACACATTGGGTTTTATTGACTTACACTGCCACACCTCAGTACACGGCACATACTACCAGATCTCAACACATTGGTGGTTAGTCACAAATGCTGCCAACACGCTGGGGTTTAGTTACAAACTCTGCCAGATCTCAGCACACTGGGGGTTAGTCCCCGTTACACATCACAGTTCTGGCTGTAAGTCACAGGCACTTTAATATAGCACAGATACTTCACATTTGACTACTTGTAGAAATGCTAGGATCAAAAGTCAGATGTGCGCTCTTTGGAAAAGAAATGCAACTCTCCTGAGGTGAATTCCTCTGATTCCAGAACATTACCTATATAGAAGGCTGAGCGCTAAATAAACATAATGTGATGTTAAGCTATGTAATGTAATGTAATGTAATGTGATGTACTCTGATGTAATGTAGTTTGATGCAATGAAATGTAATGTAATGTGATGTGATGTATTGTGATGTGATTAAGTACAGGAGAGTATGTACACTCGTCCCTGGTATTGTGGAACAGTTAGCCGGGTCCCACACCAGCCCTGTGGCCTTACTGTGTAACCCCCCCCCCCCCACACACACACACACACACACATTTAAGAGCTGCACACTGCCCTTAACCTGTACTGCTAATGCCCCTAATGCATGCTCTAACGCCCCTAACACACACTCACGCATGTACGCACACACACACACACACACACACATCCCACACTGGCAGTGTGGGCAAATATTACACACGCCTGGCTAGGGCACAGTCACAAGCTCAGAGAGTATGAGAACTGTCCCGACTACAGGGGGTAAAAGGTGTCCCCGCTGCACAATGCACCCCAGCTTCGTATGAGATAAGCGTAGGTCCCAGCTTCGTATGAGATAGGCGAGAAAGGTGTAGGTCCCAGCTTCGTATGAGATAAGCGAGAAAGGTGTAGGTCCCAGCTTCGTATGAGATAGGCGAGAAAGGTGTAGGTCCCAGCTTCGTATGAGATAGGCGAGAAAGGTGTAGGTCCCAGCTTCGTATGAGATAGGCGAGAAAGGAGTAGGTCCCAGCTTCTTATGAGATAGGCGAGAAAGGTGTAGGTCTCAGCTTCGTATGAGATAGGCGAGGGTGTTTTCACAGCTGTGCAGACGTGTAGCAGACAACTAGGGGAAGAGCAGGACTGGGTGTGCAGCAGTGCACTGTAATTATAATGTAATGGTTGCAGGTTCGATTTCCAGACGGGGCACTGCCATTGTCCCCGTAAGGAAGTTACTTAACCCCAATTGCTTCAGTAAATATCCAGCT
>CM056387.1:37672823-37674855 GCA_029718625.1 Synaphobranchus kaupii
AGCACCTCCATCCTCACTCCTCTACCAAAGCACCTCCATCCTCACTCCTCTACCAGAGCACCTCCATCCTCACTCTTCACAGAGAGCACCTCCATCCTCACTCCTCTCACACACACAGCACCTCCATCCTCTCCCAGAGCACCTCCACACTCTGGAGTGTGTGTGTGTGTGTGTGTGTGTGTGTGTGTGTGTTTATTTCACTGCAGTGTCCTCCCATTGCCCGTCTCCCATTCTCCATTTTCACACAATTATCTCTTGTACTTTTACGCTTTTTTATTTTATTAGTTCATTTACAGATTTTCTTTTTGTGACTTTGTGATATGCATTTTTTTTCTCCAGGTCTAACAAAGAGAATGCAGTTTCTCCAGTTTGGTTTGTTTGCTGTTTTTATTCTAGATTTTGTTTTTGGTGAAACTTGGCACTGCGACAGAGTCTCGCTCGTGACATTTCATCACCGTGTTTGACCTGTCAGACGGACAGCGTCGAATGTCACGTCTACGCCTGCCTCTCACACACAGGCACGCACGCGCTCTCCCCCTCACCTGCGGCCACGCCCGCTGAGACGAGGCCTGGGGGGGTGGGGGGATGGGGGTTCAGTCAGAGAAGGTTCTGGAACGAAATGGCTGCTTCCCGCGAGCCTGCGCCGGGGCTTTAATTAGAGAGCGGCGGATTGATGCTGAAGAGGTGCAGGCTGGGTAATGGGGAGGGGTTTTGTTAACCTGTGTGCAGTCAGTAAGCACGGCGGACCACTCTGCCCCAGCCGGGCGGTGAATAATTGCTAATCAAACACAGAATTGAGAGGAGAACAGAGTGAGCACTGTAAACAGCCTGGACTGGGCTCTTTAATTTAACCATCTCCGGGGAATTGGTTTCACCGTCCAGCCGAGTGTGTGTCTCTCACCAGACGCACACACACATACGCGTGCGCGCACACAGCAGTCAGTCGTCGTCTTCAGGACAGTAATTTGATTTGGTGCACTTGTGTGTGTGTGTGTGTGTGTGTGTGTGTGTGTGTGTGTGTGTGTGTGTGCGAGCTTGTGTGTTTATGTGTACATGTGTGTGCCTGTACGTGTTTGGGTCTGTGTGCATACATACCTGTGTGTGTGTATGCATAAGAAGACATATATGTATGTCGACAGTTATACGCCCACGTGCCGTATGCGTGTTTCTGCATTAATAAATGAGATTTCTTTTTCCTTTTGAAAAGAATGTGAAATCTCAGTACTCCGAGCGCACCATCAGCAGCTGTAAGCAGAGGGAGACGGTCATTTCACAACGCCGCGCAGAATCGGCACGCAGCGATCAAGATGGCCGCCATGGGCGGCGCGCTCTATTAATACCGCCGAAATCACTGCAATTTTGCGCCCATTTATTTCAATTTCTGCCGCTCGTGTGAAACGGCAGCGTCCGAGCGCGCGGTGCTGATGACTGGCAGGACGGGGGTTAATAAAAGCCGGCGTCCCCCTGGGACCAGCGCTGAGCCCGACTGCCCTTCTGACAGCGAGATAAAGCGGCCGTCCAATTAGAACTATACGTGCTCATACATCTCACCCAATGTCTTCGCTCTTTTACCTCGGCTATGCTTTTATATTTGTGCTTTTTATTTGTATATTTGATTTGTAAATATGTATGTTAATGTACATATGTGGACATGAGTGTGTGTGTGTGTGTGTGTGTGTGTGCACGTTTACTGTACACCGTATATGTATTGATTTTTTATTTCCGCACGTCTGCTTCCTGTTTTGATCACATGAATATGGTTAGGGTAGTCTTCCTGAGAAGGGTGGAGCGGGATGCAGATGTTTGTACGTAGCATAGAGTACTTGTGTGTGTGTGTGCTGTTATGCCTGTGTGTAGCGCACAGTACTTGTAAGTGTGTTGCGTGTGTGTCGTGCACGGTACTTGTGTGTGCTGTTATGCGTGTGTAGTGTACAGTACTGTGTGTTGCGTGTTTATTGTATGTGTGTGTGTGTGTGTGTGTGTGTTGGGGTCCGTGGGGTTTGTTATTGCCATCACTTGACTCAGGCCATAA